>JANHFL010003102.1:151786-190985 GCA_032468155.1 Oxyrhabdium leporinum
AAACAAGATGGAATAGTGGACTGGGATAAAGACCGATTGAAGACCCTGATAAAGACTCCAGCCAACTGATCAGCACAGTCTTTAAGCACTCGGCCAGAGATACCATCAGGACCGGCAACCTTTCTAGGGTCCACAGCCCTCAGAATGCTCCTCACCATGGGCTGGTGGCTGTATTTCAGCTGTCTCTGATGTCTCCACTTCAAAGCAAGCAAAGAAATGATCCATCTCCTCTGCCAACGAAGCATCCCCCTCAGCAGGGATGACATTGGTCGGCTGATGGTTGGTAATTTGTTGAATCCCTTGCCACTCCTGCCTCATGTTATTACTATAAAAATTATCCTCAATCTTCCTCTTATAATCAGTCTTGGCCTCCCGAATACCTTCTTTCAGACTAGCTCTGACAACACTGTATTTTGCCCTATCACCAGACCTAAAGGCCTTGGTCCTGTCACGCAAGAGGCTCTGGACTTCCTTGGTCATCCATGACTTCTGATTGGGATAGATCCTAATACGTTTATCCACAGTGATAGTATCTGTGCAGTGTTTGATATAGCAGAGAACAGCTGCAGTGTGCTCCTCTAGGTCAGGGTGGTAAAAGAGGTTTCAATTTGTGTTCTCAAAACAATCCTGAAGTTGTTGGGAAACATCTTCTGGCCAAGATTTCACTGTCTTTATTATAAGCAGAGCCAGTCTCCCAAGAGGGATGTATGCTGGTGCTAAAAGCAGTGACATATGGTCTGATTGTCCCAAATGTGGTAATTGTATAATCTTATAGCCATGTTTGATGTCAGTATATACTTTGTCCAATATGTTTGCTCCTCTAGTAGCACACTTACCATGCTGACAGAATTTAGGGAGCACTGCTTTTAAATCAGCTTGATTAAAATCCCCCGCTCTGATATGCACAGCATCAGGATACTTATTCTGATTACTAACATTGTTATACAAGAATCCCAAAGCTATGGTAGTATTGGCATCAGGTGGTATATAGACAGCAGTGATCAAAACCATGTTGAACTCCCGTGGAAGATATATGGGCCTACATTTAAAAGTCATATACTCCAGATCCATGGAGCAGTGGCTGTCTACAGTCTTTGAATTGATACACCAGCTTTTGTTCACATAAAGGTTTAAACCTCCCCCACTTTGCTCTTGCCAGATTCTCTACTCCTGTCCTGCTGGTGAGCTATGTAGCCTTCCAGCTCAACAACTGCTTCTGGAATGAGTGGATGAAGCCAAGTTTCTGTGATTAGCAAAACACAGCAGTTCTTGATGAATTTAGTCTTTTCAATCTGCTACGTGCCTTTGATTTTTGTCTTTGTAAATTTGTGTATTAATTTTCATTGCTGTTTTCAACCCACATCTCTAACTTATCAAGATCCTTTGGAGCTGTGTTTGACAAGCATTCCCCTCACTCTTCAACCGATGAAAATTGGGCAGCAAATAATACAAACACTGAAAAGCACCAGTCCTGGACTGCATCCCGGGACACCCCTTTTCAAACCTGTCTCCACTTGGATCTGAAACGGTTGACCAGCCCTTTCCAGCCACCCAACAGGCTATCAAAATCCCATGTTTACCTACCCGGTTAATCAGAACGCCACTGGCTATTCAGTCAAAGACTATGCTGAAATCAAAGTAAATTATATCCACAGGTTTCTCATAATCTGATAATGAAGTTATTTTATAATTGCAAAACATGAAATAAGGTATGTTGGTACAACTCCCCCACTGCAGCTCTTGAGCATATCCACGACTGAATTGCTGTTGAATTCTTACTTTCCAGAGGAGGAGGAGGAGGAGGAGGAGACGGGAAGCATAAATCCTCCAGCTGAGCTCGGCCTGGCCAGACGATGCCGAGGAGCCCAGAGGCCAAAGGCGGCGTCTTCCTTTAATCACAACTACCGTCCCGAGTTCCCTTGGGAGCAGCTGGGCTGCGATTAATGGTGGGAAGGCCAGAAAAGGATCCCCCCTCCTTCAAATACCACCAGGCTTGCTTTTAAAAAGGAAACGCTTCCACTTCGGAACCCCGGCCCATGTCCCGCCCAAACCGCCGGCCCCGCTTTGCTGCCTTCTTCCCAAGGACCGAAGTCCGCGGCCTCCGCCTCAAGGCCAGTCCGCAGGGCGCCATCGGGGCCAGGCCGGGGGACTCTTGGGCGAGGGGCGCCGCTTCTGACCCCCGCCCGGTCGGCTCAAGGCTCGGCCGCAGCAGGCGCGGGAAGCGCTTCCGGGCCGCCATTCCCGAGGGCGCCCCGAGCTCCGGCCGGGAAGACTGCGCCCAGACAAGGCGGCTCTCCGCTCCAGCCGCCTCCGGGCCCTCGGCAGCGGCTCCGGCATTCCCCTGCCGAGGCCCCTGGCGATCGTGGCCGGCCTGGCGGCTGCCGGTCCCGCTCTCCGCCACCACTTCCCGGCGGACGCCGCTCACCTGGGCCAACTCTTCCCGGCAGACGGCGCAGTAGCGGACCCCGCAGAGCGCCCGCATCCGCACGGAGCACCGGTAGCAGATGGGGTGCTCGCAGCGGCCCAAGGCCACCACCTCCAGCTCGCCGCAGCACAGGACGCAGCTGCCCGGGCCCTCCCCGCTACGCGACTCCGATGGGGGCGAAGCCGCCATGACGCCCCACCGCCCGACTCGACGCGGCTGCCGGACGGCCACGCCGCCCCGCCGCTCCTGCGGCCTAGTAGGCCCTGCGCGCAGCCTAGCAACCGCCCCTCGCCCGCACAAAGATGGAAGCCTAGAGCGCCGCCCCCGCTCAGGGCCGCAGAACCGGGCGGCCACGCCCCTAAAGAAGGGCGCTGGCCGGTCACTTCCGGGCTCCTTGCCGATTTTTTTTTTCCTCCCGAGAGCGCCCTCCCGGCAGGCTCAATGGGGAAGTCTCGGGATTTGCCGGGCGTGTAAATAGGGCAGCAATTCTCGGTCGCTCTGCCCAGGACCTCCCGCCAGGCACCTCACGACTTTGCATTCCTCGGGTCTTAACTCGGGCGCTGCTTGATTCTGGGACCCGCCCCGGGATTTTCTCGTAGCGCCCCTTCCAGGGAAATCTCCAAAACTGACTGCTTAGATATTGGGGATCAGCCAGGTCCATCTGGAGTCAGAGCATGGTGGGGTTGGACGACAAGGATCATTTACTCTTCAACGGGCAGGAAACCTTAATTAAACCTTCCTTAAAAATTGGGCTTTGCTGCCCTCCTCAATTTGGAGCTCTATTAAACACGTCAGCAATCGCAACTTCTCTGAACTTCTCTTGGTAGGTGTACCCGGAAGTTTGGTATCCAAGCAGCTGTCTACCAGACTTGTCTCTCTCCTCCGCTGGCTTCCCTTCGCTCCGCCCACTCTTCGCTCGAAGTTGCTCTAGCGCCGCCTTCCCTCTCGACTGCCCGCTCCGTCTCGGAGGACCCACGACGCAGCAGCCCCAGCCACCCGCGCGGCGTTTGGCGCCCTCTGCAGGCAGGCAGGAGGCTGTGCTGGCAGCGCCGAATCAGCTCGCGCTGTTAAGGCGGTGCTCTTCAACTCGGCCGTTTGAAGACTCCCAGAATTCCCCAGCCAGCCCCGTAGGAATTATGGGAGTTGACGTGCACCCGTCTTCAAGCGGCCGAGGTTGGAGCAGATGAGCTCTGCTGCACCAAACACCCAACACAGAAAAGAACTGCAGACAGGCGGGAGTAACTAATGGACATTCCTTTATTTAGCCTGCGATGGCATTTCATCTATGGACCGGTGGACAGTTAGGGTTCGAGTCAAATGCCCAGGATCTGCGCATGGCTGCATTCCTTCTTTTTCCTAAGACATGAGAGCTGTCTCCATCTGGCTCAGATGCTGCTGGGGTCCCAGGAGAACCAGAGGACCGATCGGAAGGCAGCAGGAGAACCAGAGGACTGATCGGAAGGGGATGGGCTGAGTTGTGGGGCGGCTGGGCCCTGGGGAGGAGAGCCTGTCTTGGCCACTTTGAAACAGGAAGGGCATTTACTCGGGTAGCAGGTGTCAGGGCTCCCAGTCCAACCAGGTCCCGGAGCCTTTGTCCTTGCCTGGGTGAGGGGCTGATGGCAAGAGGGCTTTTCTTCTTGATCTGATCTGATCGGAAGCTGAAACGTCAGCTGCCAACTATGCATGGCTACATATTCATGTATTCAAGTCATTGCCATTCAGCAGCCCTCAGCTGACACCTAACATCCCTGTGAACCAACAACTGGCAACCAACACACAAATGAACTTGCTGCGACTGGCAAAAATGGAGGCTAGGAAATAAGAGGATTCATTAAACTGCCTAAAAGGACACTCAATTATTTTATTGGGGAGCAAGCATCTCTGATCTTAATGGGCCTTACATTTGAGCATATTTTTGTAAAGTGGCAGGGAAAAGAAAGATGTGCAGGCCCGTGGGCCCAATTTGCTTAACACTGGTCATAAAATAAGTTTGGTTAACCAGGGCTAAGGTTACATAACATTTTAAGTCACAAGCCAAATAAGCCACAATATGGTTAGCAAAGGATTTGCACCCCTCTCAGACTCTAGATGCCCCTACAGGAATTGATATTAAAGTGCTGTCACCTCCTGCCAACACCAACAATTGCACAAGAGCTCTAATTCTCATGAAACTTTGAATTCACCCTTCAGGCAAAAGCAACCAGAGCCACTTGTGAAAAGTCTCAACAGTAGATTTATTGTTACAAGAACTTCACCAGACTGATTCATTCCCTTGGGAATGGCAAGACAAGGCTTCAAGGATTGTGGGGGAGGCCAGGCCTGAGCCGCTTCCTGCGGCATAACAGTCCAAAGTTGGGCTCCACTTAATGCCTCCCTCCGGTCTCGATATGGCATCTCCAAACTTGGCAATTTTAAGACTTGTGAACTTCAACTGGCTAAGGAATTCTGGCAGTGGAAATCCACAAATCTTAAAGTTGCCAAGTTGCTCTATATGGAGATTCCACTACAAATCCAAGATTTGCATGTAAAATTTCAGCATCCTCACACTGGAATGATTTTCAGCCATCTGTAAAAAATTTAATTCTAATGCTGGTTGCAGTCATGTTTTTCTCAAGGCAAACTGATGGTGTGGAGCGTGCAGGCATCAGGGTGATTTCTAGCTAAAGCTCCCCTTATAAATTCTGCTGTGCACAGGAGTATTGCTCATTTATTTTAGTAGCTAGAAGCAGTAAGGCATATTCTACTTCCTCTCATGGATGAGATGAAGCATGTGACGGGACTGCGCTTGGAAAAGTTACTGATCCCCCATTCCCCTGCCCCCCCAGATCTGGATGGCATTTGGGTGGTGAATTAAATTGTTGAGGCCCTTTATCAGGTTATGGAGTGAAAAAGGATGTTGGGGGCAAAGCCTCAGGCTGGGCCCAGCCACGGTTCCCACCAAAGTGTGTGAGCGTGGCTCTGTCCACGCTCTGTGCTGCTTAAGAGCATGAAGATGAATGCTGGGGAGTTTGGTCCTGGCAAGGAGAGTCCTGAATTCTTGCAAGGGGTGAAAGGTCAGCCTGAGAGGTCTTCAGCCCAAGGTTTTGAGAAAGTCTCGTCAAGAACTTCTCTAGCCATGTTAGTAAGTCACAGATCAAATGCATAGAGTAGGACCCAGTTTTTTGCGTCTCTTCTTGGAATTTCAGAGGGAGGCCAGGAGAGGTCTGAAGCACCAGGTGGAATCAGTTTCAGGAGTTTTCTTCTTTCACCCATGCTTTCCCACTTCAAAACTCTTCCTACATAATTGGGCAATATCTAGATTCAGGGAATGTATCTGCATATTGCTTGAGTGCATTTAATTCTCTAATGTAATCCTTTATTCTTTCCATTACTGGTTGCCAATTAATCCAAGCTGCTTCACCAGAATCTTGTCTTCAAGATCCTCTTTTGGTTTAAAGCCCACCCAGTAGAGAAGCTCTTGGGGAAGCTGCAAAAGACAGGAAAGAAAATGGAAACTCTCTTCACCCTGCGGAAGACTCAGCGGTTTTAGCAATTCAGATAAATGCAAAACCTGAAATCCTGTCCGTTTCAAGGGTAAAGATGATATAGATGTTCAGCTGGTGAGAAGACAGCACTCAGCAGCCTTCAGGGAAGGGCAACTGAAGTGAAAAAGACAAGTTGGAGGGTTGAGAGGTTATTAATGATGACGGCATGGTGTTAATTCTAATTACCCCACAAAGAACGCCAGGGTTGTAATTACTACTCCCTCCCCCATCCTCCATCTCTATCTGGATGAACAATACTTTGGTGGTTGTTTTTCATGTCACAAGAGCACCAGTCCAATTTGGGAAGGCAATTAGCACGAAACGAGCAAGCAGCGGTAGACAGGAATGGCCTATCTTAAGTGTCACTTGTCTGTGAAACGACGCAAGAAGTGAAGTGATGCATCCTGCAGTTTGGGCGGTTGGAAATATACCGTTGTTAATGAAGCACCATGCTCACTCCCTTTTCTGTGCACAGGCGATGCTAATCCTACTACGGATCCAACCGGAAGCTTCCCCAATTTTCTCTGAAACATCAGCTTTGTGCCAACTTGCAGTGGCAGTTGGGGAGGTGAATTTCCGCCCTTCTTGAATCCAATACAGCAATATTTCACAGCTCTTTCTCTCATTGCAAGGGTGGATGAGCAATCGTACTGCCAAACATATTGGATGGAGACAAGTCACCCATTTGCTCCGTGCCTCCCAGGAGTCAGGCTGGAAGGTAAAAAGACCTTGCAGAAGAGTATTTTTCAACTTGGAGATGCATCTGAAATGGTCTGGCTGTCTCCTAGATCACCTTCCCTATAGGAAAAATGTCAGTGTTTGCAGCACATCTGACCAGCACACAATTAAATAATTCTACAGAATTCATCTACATAAGAAACTTCTTTATATACAATACCATACAGCAGAAATCAGCGTACAAAATCAGGAAGACAGAAGCAATATTCATAGAAGCAAGTAATTAGAGTAGAGAGATACAGAGGCAAGAGTTACAGAGGCAAAGATCCAAGGACAAACCAACTCTTATATACAGTTCAGCAAGTCTAAGCCACACCCAGACTCCAAACTGTCACTTATGGCCTCATACAAACAAATACTATCAATGCTTTCACTCTTCTCCCACCACAGAAAAGTTCTACTGGCACAGGGAACTCTCTAGGAGTTGCAAAATCTCAGCAGGCTGACCCAGTTGCAAGTCAAGAGGAGGTGCTTTTCCTGTGAAATCATCCCATTTCATTCACACTCTTCTACCAAAACTGTTTTGGGACACAATGCTCTTTCAAAAGTGCATCAGTATTATATTCAGAAATAACTTGACTGATACCAGTAGGTCACAGATAAATTATTACTTGGACAACTTGAAAAATTGCTAAGCCCTCTATCTTGGTCATTCATCTACATTTGCCCAAACCTGCTACTCCTCCTCCCCCTCAATGTTTGTCATTTTTCCCACAAGCGAGTGATGAGAAGATGGTGATGAAGGAAATGAAGGCAGGAGAATCTACTAATTAGGGTACAGAGTACAGAATAACAGTTGCAAGGTCTTCTAGTTCACCTCCTTTCCCAAGCAGCAGATGCTATACCATTCCAGACAAATGGCTGTCTAATCTCTTCTTAAAAACCTACAGTGAAGGAGCACCCACTTCTTAAGGCAAGCTGTTCCACTGATTAATTGTCCTCACTGTCAGGAAATTTCTCCTTTGTTCTAGGTTGGATAAGTTTTCATCCATTACTTCTTGTCTTATCCTTAGGTGCTTTGGTAAATAGATTGCTCCCCTCTTCTTTGTGACAGCTTCTCAAATGTTTGAAAACTGCAGTCAGGTCACCCTAGTCCTTCTCATTGCTAGTCTAGAGGACATACCAGTTCCTGCGACCACTCACTCTATGTTTTAGCCTCCAGACTCCAAATCATCTTTGTTGCTCTTCTCTGCACTCTTTCTAGAGTCTCAAGATCTTTTTTTGTATTGTGACGATCAGAACTGGATGCAGTATTCCAAGGGTGGTCTTATCAAGGTAATATATAGCGGGTACCAATTCTTTCATGTGATCTTGATACATTTCCTCTGTTAATGCAGCCTAGGCCTGCATTGACTTTTTGGGGAGTTAACGTTCCTTAACTTGTCCTGCATTAAAACTGTAAGAAAGTACCAACTGCTGTTGGAATATGGTGCAGGGCAATTTATGGTAGCATATTTTCTGCTCATTCAAGAACTGAAAAAATAGCATGTTAAGATGGTTGTGAGGAAAAGTCCCATTACAATATAATAGGAAAGAAGCCCTGTGTTAGATTTACACACTTCTGTGAAGTTTATATGACTTTTGTTTAACCCATTTTGCAAATCCTATCACTACAGTTTGTAAACTATTGCCATTATAATGTGTGAACTTAACAATTGTGACTAATTTATCAAAACAATTGGAATAAACCATGACTGAATATATTATGTGAACCAATCCTTTGGGTCCCCAAACACCCTTTTGACGATGCATCTGGCTGATAGAACTGCCTTCAGCCATGAAGTACCTTGTAGATGTTTTGGCTATCTGCTAGGGCCTAGGCTGGAGAAGTTTGGATTGGACCAGTGTTTCTCAACCTTAACAATTTTAAGATATGTGGATTTCTTGCTGGCTGGGAAATTCTGGGAATTGAAGTCTACAAATCTATTTGTAGATTTGTATTATTGGGCTATTGCTTCTGTGAATAGGTGGAAAAAAATGGCAATCCCTTTTATCTGAAGGTAAAAATCCTAATTCCAGGGTGTAGCATATTTGTAAGCAGCAGCCAAGATTTGAAATGGCCCCTACTATTTATATTTGCTTTTTTTGTCCCTGCTTCTTAGGGCTATTGCATCTATTAAGCTTCTGCTTTAGCAAAGATTCCTGCTCTATTGCTGCAAAGGTTGAAGAAAGCTGCTTTAGAAAGCAACAGCTCAATCTGCATTCTGCAGCTGACATCATATTGCAGCAGTGCTTCCTGACTAGTCAGCCTAAAGATGGTTGTTTGTCTTGTGTAACAACAGTCTCATCCTGGTATCTGGCATTGCAGTTTGGAGAAACAAGCTACCAGGTGTTAAAAGTGCTTCCAAATACAGTATATTAAAGGAAAGCACTTACCTCCATTTGCCTTTGTTAGCTCTCCCTGTCATTATCTTTATGGGAAATTCCAGATAGTTAGCAATTAACTCAATCTTGCCCAGGCTTATCTTATTCCAACTGTGGGAAGGAGAGGCAGATAATTGTTGGAGAATAAAGCCTCTGATATCTGTATGAAAGACACATGCTATCTGCCACGAAAAAAACATCTAGCAAAGTTATGATGAAGGTGGGATCTAGCTTCAGAGTACTTAACTCTAATCTACTAAAGCAGGTTTTAAATTTTCACATCACTTCATTTCAGCATGTTCTCCTTAGCTGGGGTGAATTACTGATCATGGAAATCTGCTTCATATAGCATGCTTTGTATAATGTGTTTTGTTTGGTTGTAACTTAGGGTGAATCCAGCCAGTTCTGGCTTGTAAACCATGTATGTACAAATCTAATACTATACATAAGATTATACAATCTGGTTTAACATAATACAGCCTAAGAGTAAGTATGCGCTTGAACATATTGGAATGATGGTCATAAGATATTTTTTTCACAATTAAAAAAAAAGTAAATTGCAATGGTGGTGAATCAAAATTGGATTATGAATGCTTTGGATTTGTGGATTCATATGATACATTTTGTGTAAAATGTGAGCTAATTTGAGGATTTTCAGACAAATGCATTAGTAAATTGGATTTGTTAAAGGAAAATAACGTCTAAATTCTGTGTCTGCAGAAAAAAGAATCCTTCCTTTGCTTATCTGAGTTACTAAACTTCCCGGTGTATCAAGGATTAGTCAGAGCTAAAGCATGCCTCTTGATTAGATGAGATTCTTCTTAGGAGCCTGGTACAGTGATTAGTCATGCTTTCATCTCAACCCAAACATATTTTTTTTATTCTATAGAAAAATTATATTGAGTTGCTGGGAAGCAAAATCTAAATGGAACAAGTAAGTGTGGGCTAGTACAAGCTTGTGTATTCTTGACTCCTAAAATTGCCTCAGGTGAATTGGAATATACTTAGAAGTTGAAATCCAAAGGGAAAAAAAACCACAAGGACACCAACCAGTGTATATATACAGATTTACATATAAAAATTGTGGTAGTAAGAATGGTAACAAGTGCCAGGAATATATAGAAGAAAAGGATGGAATCTGTACTTTGAAGCTTATCAGATAACAGCAGATAGCTGTTAGCAGACAGAAGGAAGTTTGCTAAGAAGATGTCCAAATTGCTGAGGGTAGCATTGAAAAAATGGGCAAGCAATATAAATATGGATTTTTTTCTACAGATTTTTAAGCTGTTTAGGGTCATGCTAGACATAATGTTCAATACCATTTGCATTTGAAATGCACACTTTAAAAAAAATCACAAGCAGCTGTTGGTATTTATGCATGTGAAAATCACTGAAATAACAGTGACTGGGGAAGGGGAACCTCCTTTATGTATAGGGAGGAAAGCTTCCATTAATAGTATTATTTTGTGGGATGCAATCAGCTTTGTATACTAAATTTCCAGTTTTAATTCTCAATCTCTCCAGATAGGGCTGTGAAAAACCCCTGTTGAGTCAATGTCAGCCAGTGCAAATATCAGTACTAGATAAGCCTATGGCTTAGCTCTCTATATAGCCAATTGATTTTTATAAAAAAATGTGTACTTGATTGCAAAGATGCACTTAACATCCCACCTTGTTCAGGATTTAAGACAACCCTTCCTAAAATCCATCACTTGCTATCAAGAATACCAGCTAAATGCCAAATCACTACTCATGTGTTGTTTACAGATGCTTATACTCCTTTCTGTTGTTAAGGCAGTGGGGTTGAAGTTAGCCTGTTATAAGCCATCCACCACAGAAAATCAGTCAGCTGGATGTCACCACACAGTGCCTATTGACTATACTCTCTCTGGTTCTTCCTGCTTTTTCTCCCTCCTCCTGCCACGTACAGCTTACTGCAGGCTTCCTCCAGCTGCTGCCAACTTGTGAACAATCACAGTGCTGTGAGGGACATTTTGGTGACCTCATCTCCCAGACATCTCTGCTTGCCACAAGGAAAAAAAAATGTAGGGAAAAAAATTATTCTGTGAATATGGAAATAACTTGTTCATTCCAAAGAATCCATGTTGTCAGAGGGCATCTCAAATGTAGTCGGAGACTGTCATCTAATGCTCCAGTGAATCCAACTCTCAGGAAGACAAGCCAAGAATAAGCCTGTAGAAAAGCACTTTTACTCATTCAAGTTCCTGAAAAAGTGCCAGAATATATACATAGTATACCTCACAAGACTGGACTATGGAGTAAAGTGGTTCTGAAGGACAGAGTTCTGTACAGGTAATACTCACTTAACTACCATGGTTGTTTACACGAAGTGGTCACTAAGTGAATCCCTGATAGTGTCTATGATTTTTACTTCAGCTTTCCTTTGCTTTACAGACCAGCAAAGGTCATTAATGTGAGGATTGGTCACAGCTGTTACTTTTTCTTACTGTTGCAACTGCAAATTGTTGCTAAATAAAGGGATTGCTAAATGAGGGCTACCTGTACTCACTTTTGAGGGAAGGAAGGATTTTAAAACATACTTATAGCCGCTTTTAAAACTTGATTTCAGCTGATTAGAGAAATCTCACTGCCATGCCTGTTAGATTCTTTGGCAACATTTCTTTTTCATAGCTGCTAATCCCCTAAAGAGTTTGCTGTATGACATCCACTTCTTCCCTTTGATTTCTCAGCAGAATCGTTCCTCGAGAGAGTGATTTGGTCAGGGAAAAATGCAAGCAGATGGGTGGGATCTGAAAGAGGGCAATGTATGAGTATCTTCTGAAAATATGTAGGGGAAGGGAGAGTGAGGAGCCTATTTCTCATGTTCTTCCATGTCTAGGACAAGACAACCCTTCTTTCCCAGCCAATATAACTGTCTGAGAGCCCCTTCAAAATGAGCACAAAGACATGATTCAGACTGACTTATCTCAACTAGCGATGCTTCCAAAATATCCCCGTGTAAAAAATGGTCACTACTATAATTAGCCAGAGTTAATTTTTTTTTACCAATTTTTCTCTTTTGGGGGATGGTCAACTGTTGCTGTGAGAATAAAGTACATACCGAGATACTTTCAAATTAAGCAACCTGATCTTCCCCTCAAGGATACTTTCAAAGATACTGCTTCTCTTAGGGAGGGTATAACTTATGGTTGTCTGAATGGCCTGAGACAAAGGGAGAGGAGGGGGAACATTGCCTGCCCAATGAAAGTTATTTTTACCAGTGGGGAGAAGTGCAGAAGTATCTTGGTAGAGCACGTGGCCAGTGGCCAAAGACATGCAAGGCTACATTTTTAGATTTCATTGAACCTCTCTCCTGGTATGGAGAAGAGTTGCTTCCAAGAGTATGCAGTTGTGCAGGTTGACAGACACACAAAGTTTAAATGAAAAGGGAAATGCGCAAGGGTGACTTTATGCATGTTGTCCTCCCTGTTTAAGCCACGCTACGTATCATAATTGTGAAGTAGAATCATTGCAGGGATTGTACTCTACTCAGCCTCTTTCTCAGCTAAGCAACAGTCTTATATATGGCACTAGCAGCAAATCCAGGAGCTGCCTGGAAGGCTTCCAAAGACAACATGTAAACTCTCCTCTTTTTTTTTGGAACATGGAAGCATGAAAAGCAGCCCTGTTTCAGGATCTGATTTTACCTTGAGAAATAATTTCCTTTTCTTCCTAAACAAGCACTGTGGATAAGCTGCTGCAGTAGCTATGCAAAGCTGTAAGTGCTAGAAACTTAGGATTTTGCGTTGCCAGTGCCTGAATTTAGGAGATACAGGATGGAAAGTTATATTTCAGCCTTCCATGTCAGTAAACTAGATCCTTAACATAAATTGAATTATGCGCGCTCTCTGGAAGCATATAACACAATAACAAGCTTAACATACAGATTCCCTGGAATGATATCAGTTGGAAGACTAGGGTTACATTTCCTTCGGAGGTGTATAATAAGTAACAAATAATCTTATCTCAGTCAGAGTTCTGGTGCAGGAAAAATGGACAGTGTGCTGATGAACTGGTTTCAGATCCAATCCAAATTTTGTGTTTCTTGTAAAAAGAGGAGAGGAATCATCCTGCCTAGCTGATGTCCCAGTATCTTGGATTGGAAAAACAGTTGAGTTGATCTTTATTTTCAGCACAAGGCAGTTAGGAGAATATTGTCCCAATGGAGGTAGGGTTTCTCTTCCCTTTTCTAGACTGTTCTTTTTTTAAGTGGCATTTTTTCCCTGATAGTTATTTGACAGAGATATGAAAGGTCTCAGTGGTCTCTATTCTTAAGTATAAATGTTTTTATTTCTAGGGAATGGAAAAATAATGGCATTATCTGTCATGATAAAATCAATCAGCCAGTGGGAAGGAAGGAGCATGTGAAATCATAAGCATTTTTAACTATCAGCTGCCACAAAAGAGCAACTAATACTTTTTGGTTTGCTCTAAATTGTTCCTTTTTTCTATTTCTTTTTTTAAACCCACAAAGCAGGGAGGAAGAGAGAGATCAAGGTAGAGAAATCAGTTCAGTCCTCCATCTGCTTTTCCTAGCCTGGCACTCTTTAAATGTGGTAGAACTTATCACTCTATGGGAATTCAAACTGGTGTCTGAAAACACCAGTTTAGGAAGCACCGACATACAGAAGGATCATCTGGAAAGAATGCTAACCTTATGAATCTGCACATATCCAGAATGCCAGATAGCTTTACATTGTTTCATTTTGTTCTGATATCTCCTAAGAGGCTGGTGGGAGGCCACAAGAGAACATATATGTCCGTTTAAACCTTAACTTCATCTTCATCTTCTTCATCAAGATATTCAAAGGAATCACTGTGTCCTTCTCTAACAATAGTT
This sequence comes from Oxyrhabdium leporinum, assembly GCA_032468155.1. Lineage (NCBI taxonomy): Eukaryota > Metazoa > Chordata > Lepidosauria > Squamata > Cyclocoridae > Oxyrhabdium > Oxyrhabdium leporinum. The sequence continues at coordinate 165,699 of JANHFL010003102.1, forward strand.
TCTTCATCACTGTCAGACTTGTCGTGGTCCTCCTCCTCCTCTTCCTCCTCCTCCTCCTCTTCTCTTTGTCGCCACCCAGTAGAATATTCCTGTTGCTCAGATGCACCTACTCTCAAGTGCCATGAGTTAGCAACTGGGCTTTCCCATGAGGCTTGTTTCCTTGGATCTTCTTGTGGAGATGGACTGCTGTAGGTGCTTCCTGCCCCATAATGGCATGCTAAGACATGGGCAGCATGGTTGAATTCTCTTGCTTCCATTTTACAGTCCTTGTGGTGCCCTTTTTGCCAATAGGTCTCTTCTGGCACTGCCTCCAGTTCAGAACTAGAACTCCTGCTTCTCAAACAGGGAGATCCTTCCTCAGACATCTCTATAGAATGAGAATCTCCATTGGCATAGGCCAAATATCCCAAGGGTGATCTAAGATTGGAGTAATCCAAAAGGCTTGATATGTTTTGGCTTTCTTCACCATTACCATGATGAGATTCTGACTTCCCAGGTAGTGAGTTGTCTGACCAGTTGCTCTTGATGTGAAGGGAAGAGTGGGGCTCACTGCTGCTTGGGGGTTTGCTCTCTTCACATTCTTTCTTTTCCCTGAAGTCAGAGCTGTTGCTTCCTGAGAAGCTGATGACATGAAGAAGTTCACTCATGAGAGAGGGGCCAAGGTCCAGGCGGAAAGACAGCAAGGAATCTGAACGCTGCAGTGCCGACTCAGCAAGATGGGAGCTCTCAGGAGGCTTCTCAGACCGGGGAACACGTGGAATGGTGCAGAATCCAGATTCTAATCCTGAAAGGTCATGAAATCAATAATGAGAAAAAATAATAATAGAAAACTACTTTTCTGCATTATCTGTTATAGCAGAAGGTGACAATTCTATATTTGTAGAATGTGAAATATGAGGACAGGTGGGTATTATTTCCCAATTCTAAGGAAACTAGAGGTTTTTCATGCACCCTACTCAAAATTGCAGCTTTTGTGTTGCAAATCTCTGGACAAAAGTTTGACAATGTGACAGCAAATGGGTTATAGGCAAAAAAATAATCAAGGAAATGAAAACCAATCGTATATATTTGAGTGCACCTGGGATTTCTAGGATCAGATTTGAAAATGGTTCTTTTTTCTTTAAGCTCACAAATATGTCTTGGGGTGGGGTGGGGTGGCGAGGAGATGAGACTGCAAGGTAGAGAAATGAGCTATTTCTTCCTCTTAGTGCTTAGTCAAGATTTCTCTGCAAGAGATTACCATTTCAGGATAAGACTACTGTGGAGTGAGAGCACCATGTCAGACTAACATTGATTCACATTTGCCACCTCATGCACATTTGTGTTAATAGCATACAGCTAAAATATGCAAATTAGTCACAGCTCAGGGGATTGTGAGCTGTTTCTAATGAACTGTTCTTGGTGCCAAGAGCAAATTTTTCATCCATGAGTTAATCTAGTAGCTATCCTTCAACAGTGGGCTCCCAGAGCCAATAAAGGAAATATGTAGAAACAGGTTCAGAATTAGAGTGTTATATTACATTTCTGAGTCTGTTTTCCATTTTATGGCATACGTCTTATGTCTATTACCACATGGCATATATGTATTCTATTTCTAGACTAAATCTGAAGACATACCATACTCTTAAAAATATATTATATAAACCCATGGGGTCCATAATCAGGCATATTAATATCATCACCGTAGTTCTGTTATATGCTGGCATCATGCCATTTAACATCAGTTTGTAAATCATGGCCGTTGTGGGTTGATATGAACACATACATGTCATTTGCTGCCCCTCCCTCTGGAATGTCCCTGCACCTGATATTACAAAGTGCTATCACATTGGCAGAATATCGTAACATATTGAACCAGAAACTATTAATTATTTATTATTCATATTATTTTTAACCCTGTTCAACATGCCATGCAAATTCAGATTGATTTCTGAACAATGGGATTTCTCATACCTAAAAGATGCAAAGTAGGCTATTTTGTGAAATTCTGGCCCATTTATCCTCCTATCCTTAATCAAAATTACTGTATGTCATATACTGGCAGAAAGAATGAAATGGATAATGTGACAGTTCTTCCATTAAATATAAATAGTGCTAGATTATCTCCATAGAGCAGTCTTTCCAAACCTGGTGTCTTCAAGGATGTGTATTATTTATATTGTGGGAAGCATTATGTTTCGAATATCAGTTGCCAGAGAAACATGCGACAGGAGGAACCAAGGAAATCTGTGATCATCCTATAAAAATCCGGGGTGGTGTTGGTGGGGAAAAGAGGTTGTTGGTAAAGACAGATCTAGCTGACTGTCAGGCCCAAACCCAGAGCCAACACACTGAAATCCAATCAAATTCAATTCTTTATTTGCTTGTACATAATGGATAGAATCTTGCCAAACTAAAGCTATAACCTGCTAGATATATCCTGAGAGTTTCTAGGGCAGGGGTGTCAAACTCACGTCATCACGGCAGTGTCATGTGACGTATTGGGACTTTTCCCCCTTTTGCTAAACTGGGTGTAGGCATGGCCAGCACGTGATGCATCTGGTCCATGGGCCAGGAGTTTGACAGCTCTGTTCTAGGGTGTGGTTACCCTGAACCTCTTCCTCCCTCCTCATCCAACTCAGGGCTGTGCAGTGTCTTAATTTGAGCCTCTGATGGAATTTACTGCCGCCTCCTGAGGAAAGTCCTGTGCTGCCAAAGCTCTTTTCCAGGTGCACATTCCATCACATTGACTCTTAATTTTATTTTAAAATATTATACCCTGCTTTTTATTTAAAAAGCATAATAATTGATCTTATGATGATTCAGTATTATTACTTAATTTTCCAAGGCACATTTCAGCCATTCTCATCTCTGGAATAAAGATACCTTAGGTACATAGGCACTGCCTTAGTCAAGATCTTCTGTGAATATCCTCCTGCCTGTTGCTAAACATGTAATTCTAAAAGCAGTATGAATTATGCATCAGAGCCAGCTGGCCCGGGCAATGAAATATTGGTCATGCTTATTTAGGGAGCAAATATATTGGGAGCAATGGAACCGCAGGTTTGATTACCCTCTGAAGATCAAATGGATAAAAGCAGAAAGAATGGGGAACTAGTTTTCTCTCTAAATGATTGGTTAACCTTATCTTTTCTGCACTTTGCTCATGAAGCTGGAATTTACAGCGGGGATGATAAAGTGTAAAAAGCTGGAAAGGGGAATGTGATTATTGCAACAACTGCACAATTCATCATGTACAACAGAGGGCAGCATTGTCTCGTGTCTTCTTTTGAAGAAAGTCAGAGAAAGAACAACACATTGCTAGACTGGCAATGTGGGCAAAGATAACTACAGCTGCAGTTATTCTAAGTGAGTCTCCTGGTCCCACCTCCGTGCAAATGCTGCAGTTTTCTACTGCGGATGCAAACACCACAGGAGGTAAAGAAAGCAGCTGCCAATTAAACAGTGTAAAACCTGAATGTGCCACTGTTTTGAGTTGAGATCAGAATTGGACTAGACTTCTTCCTATGTTGATTAGGTGGGTACACAGAAGATTGTCTGGAAACATCTGAGCAATATCCAGGTTTAGCACTTGACACTGGAGGAGATCTGTTCTACTTCATTCTGGTTTCCTCTCGTGATCCAAATATTCCTGTTTCATAAAGTCCTTTCTTTACATACAGATTCTTCTCTTTTCCTATCAGCTGCTTGCTTGGCATTCTGTACTGAATGCAGATTCCCTTGCTGGACACAGGCCACGTTTCCAGCACTAATTCTTCCCAACATCTTACATATATATCTACTCAAACCTAGCAAAACAGTACAGATTTATAACCTGATCCTAGATATGTTTCCACTGACGCATGTCTCATTGCATTTGCTCATTAAGATTTTACTTAATGATTTTTCTCCACTGCTCTATATAACTCTTCTTTTGACTTATTTACCAACTCTCCAAATAGACACATGTCATTGCGTGTATTAGCATAGACCCAGAGTTTGTTCTATGTTTACAACAGAATAATGAAATGTCCGACCTCTATAAGCACAATGTCAAAGTCATGATCTATTTATTGATTCAAGGTATGTTATTGTTACACCAATTTCAGCTGTAAAGAATTCCAGTGTGGTTCAGGTGGAATCAGTGGAACAAAGCATTTCATTTGAGATGACGCTAGTCAAATATATTTACAGCATTAGAGCCATAAGCCTGGAGTAGACATCAATGTCATGGCATGTCAGGGAACATATGTGTCTGTCTGGAAACAGTTGCATAGCTGTTGCATTTATACTTCTGTGAATTTTAAAGTTCTAACTAGAGGACGCTCAAATAACAAAGCCAACAGGAAGTTGGATCAATCAATCAGCATGCAGGATGCACATCTCAACACAGCATGCAGTTGAGATTTGGGAAGTATGCGCATCAGCCTGTCTGCAACCTTCTACAACCTACGCTTATCCATCAACCCTTTTGTAGCATAGGTATGTGTTGATACCTATACGCAGTTGCAGACAAGTCTAAAAAGCTATAAACAGGAGGTATGCGATGTGCGTTTTTATAAGTGGAGAATCACATCTTCTGTTTTTCTCCTATCTGTTTACATTCAGCATAAAGTGAAGTGGCCTACACACAGAGAAATGTCTGGCTTATACAGTACATAGGCTAGTTGTAACCATGTATTTCTATATGACAGTTGGAAGGCCCTTTTCCAGGGTTTCTGTCTTCCTGATGTAAAATTTATACACAGGTAGGCATTTCTCTTGTCATGTTGAACGTATCCTATGTTTCAATTTATTCTGATTACTGCAACATACGCAAAATTCTTAGTTGCTGGTTATTTAGAGCTTAGCAATAGATGTTTGCATTCTGTTCATTTTTAAAATTTAAGGTTATGTTGCCACCTTATAGCCCCGCCCAGGAGATCTTATTGCTCCAAATTATTTCTGTTCTATATTTTTTATCAAGTTAACTCTTCCAAAGTTTATTTTGCTTATGTACAACTGACATAGTTTACTCAACTGCAGATGGTAAGTTTCTGATTTAGAATAAACAATATAGTAATAGATAAAAATAAAAGTTATTAGCAAATAGATAAGGATACTGCAGACATATTGAGTATTAAGAAATAATTGGTATGTGAGACCATCTGTACTAGTGTTTATTCTGCAGCAAAAGTTAAAATTGCTCTAACAATGATATTATTTTTGCAGTTTCTAGACTCTTCACAACATACTTGCTTCATTTTGGTTGCGCTCACTAATCTCATGCATATTTGCAATTTGAGATTACCCCACCCCTTCCCTTCCCTTTCCATTTATAACCACACTTCCCATTTCTAATCTCCTGCTGTCTATGGATTGTTGGGTAAACCAGAAAATACACGTAGCTATTTCTGGCCTTATCGTTATCATTCCAGGAAAATGCCAAGTGCATTCTGGAAACATATGACTTATAGAATTGGTGTAGACTTGAAAATATGTAGCAGAAGAACCACCAGACAAATTTTTTTTGATGAAACTTAAAAGTATTCTCAGATGCCTGCTGGCACTTGGCTGAAAGGCCAAAAAAAGGACATCTGAAAGCTATGAGTCACATTGTGATTTCCTGCTAGGAACCCTCCATTTTCACAGTCTTTTATTTTATACTTAAAAAAAGAATAGACTTATATACTTATAGAAACTTATTACAAAGCCTCTGAGAAACTCTTCAAAGATGTCATTTGAATATGTACTAAGACAATGCTATGACTTAAGAGCCAGTACATGTTATTCAAAATAATGATTTGGTAATCACATATTGCAGATCTGTTTTCAAGAAAAGGAGACCAAGAAAAGAAAATTACTGCAGCAGAGAATCGTAGAAACTGTAATGTAATGTTTGACAGACTTCCCTTAAACACATACTGCAGCATGGCACCTGTCAATCCAAATAGTATAGACTTCTAAAAAGATTATTGAAATGTCTATTTGAGTGTGCTTGTTTATGAAATGTTTTTGATGTGTATATAAATCAGTGTTCCTCAACGTTGGCAACTTTAAGATGGGTGGACTTCAACTTTCAGAACCGCTATTCTGGCAAGGGAATTCTGGGAATTGAAGTCCATCCATCTTAAAGTTGTCAAAGTCAAGAAACATTGATCTAAAAAAATCCAAAGCACAGAAAGAATTAATATCTAAAACAAGATAATCTATTTGACTCAAATGAGTTATCTTAGAAGCCACCTACCATAGTCAGAGAAGCTTGTTGGGGGTTTCTTGAAGGCAAATGCTATACCAAGATCATCGCTGTCATAGTGACTCTGATTGAGCTGAGGCAATGACACAGCATTCTTGATGATGGGTGAGATGGCAGGAGGTGCAGATGAGCCCTGATCCTTGTTTCGGCTTCCCCGGTTCCTTAGCGGGCTCCTCCTCACATGCCACAGTGTCCGAGCAAAGAAATTGTGGGGTTTGACTTCCTCTCCACCGTGGTCCCTAAGGAAAGAAGTGTCTCCAAAGGCATCACCACCTCGTCCCACATGCATGGTGTGACGAAAGTCCCCCAGTGGTGGACTGATCATGTCCGGGGTCAATTCTGTTTTGAATCGACGTTTGCTGTGTGAGCCAGACACCCAGCCAATCACTGGTAGCTTTCCAAGACTCATTTCCTAGCCAGTTGACAAAAACCCGACCCAGAAATTCAATGTGTCCTTCAGAAAAGGTTGATGTTAATCTGGAAGTATAGAGGTGTAACTTAAGGATGGTCATACACCTGTACCCCCCATTGTTTGTTTTCTTTCACGGTTCTTCTTTCTTCTAGACTATTTAACAAAGAATAAAAAATACGTCTACCATGGAACTTCTGGGTTTCTTCCAGGACAATGTTGTCTAATTTGCACTGTTCTCCCCAGTCCAATTGGGTAGTGACCCTTCACAGTTCTCATATAGCTACTTATCTGATTTGTTTCTTGCTGGTTTGGAGCAGCAATCCAGTTTTTGTTTTTGAACAGCAATGGTCATTAAAACAGTGTTTGCACTTGTCTGACTCAATGTGTGCAAAGCTGGAAAATCAATATTATTGAGCTGATTCGTCTTCCACCATCTCTCTTTCTCAAGTTCTCAATTTCTTTTGTAAGAACCAGCAAAACTATGGGGGCAGCAAGTTACAAGGGCCACAGTGGGAGTCTCACATCTCATATCCCGAGCCAGGATCGTTGCCACACAGCATCCTAGAGAAGATAAAAGAGACAAAGTAATAGTTGAAGTTCCCAAACTATTTTAAAATGATGAATTTAAAAGTGGACACTGCCCATGTGTGCTAGTAACCAGTCTGTGATGAAAGTACAATGCACAAGGGTTAGGTAGAGAAAAGTTACATGGTACATTAAGCAGATTCCTTCTGGAGTCCCCCACCAGGTGGCAGAGATGGTTTTCTGTCTGCAGCATTTAAATTTGTATTTAACACACAGTACTGTTGATCAAACAATTCTAGAGAGATTACATATTAACAGGGAAAATTACTTTCTTCTTTGCTGCCTCTGTAATGTTGGCTGGAATTATTGTTAGGTTGAAATAGAGCTTGATGGCAGAGTTTGTTGCAATACACTGTATCTCTACGTCTGCACCCTTCAGGCCAGAGGCAAATGTTTGGCCAGGAACGCATCATCTTGCAAGAATTTTCCAACTCTCTTTCTGCAGAGCCTCAGATCCCTATTACATCCTATTCTAGCTATAAGTGACTTAAAATGATTCTTTCCTAAACATGGGGTTCTTGGAGCAAAGTAAAATAGCTAAGAAACCAAGTCAAAGTCAACTTTTGATGATTTACAGACATATCCAATCCATGTAGTTTTCTTACCAGTTTGTTGTTTTTTCTGCTAGGATACTCCCAGTGTTATTTTCAACGGGTGCAGAGTATGGTGATGGGGGCAATTCTTGGGGGGCCTAGGATGACCCATGTTACACCAGTATCCCTCAAGTTGCACTGGCTGCTGGTCTGCTTTTGGGTGCAATTCAAGGTGTTGATTATTACCTTTAAAGGCCTGCATGGCAGGGGTCCAGGTTACCTGAGGAACTATCTCACCTTACTGGAACTGGCCCGCCTTTTCACACCAGCAGAAGAGGCATGCTGTGAGCCCCTTCAGTCGAGGGATTCTGGCTGGTGGGGTCCAGGAAAAGGGCCTTCTCTGCCGTGGCTCCTGCCCTTTGGAACATCCTAGCCAATAAGGTGAGAGTGGCTCCCACCCATCTGATCTTCCGCAAGAGCCTGAAGACCTGGCTCTGCCAGATGGCTTGGGGCCCAAACAGAGGAGCAGTGGTTGTTGAATTAAAAGACAATCCCATCCCTGCCCCCCACAAGCATCCTGTTCTCTCCCTCTCCATCTTTTAATTACAGTTTTATTTCTATTTTTATTATTTTAAAGATATTTGTTAGAATTTTAATGGTTTAATGCTGGAAGCCTCCCAGAGTCATTTCATTAAGAGGTGGGTAGCAAATAAATTCACTAAATAAATAAATCATAAAATAATATTTTAAAATTTCCCCCAAATCCTGAATTTCCTAGTTGTCTTCCATTCCAGTACATCTGACCATGCTTAACTTCTGAACCTAGCCAAGGTTGACCAGCACTGCCATCTGCCATTGCCCTCAATGGTACAGTCACCATCATGCTATTTGCCTTTATCAGCCAAATATTACAAAGGTGGTAGTTAAATACATCCGAAGACATCTGGTTGAGGAAAGCAAACATCTTTCCTGTTCTTGATTTCAATAATGAAGATGCCCTGGCCAGATGTGCTTATAGTTAATCCAATCCTTTCAAGCAGTTAGGACTTTGTGACTATGTTCAGTGTTTCCATAAGTGTAATTGCTTGCTGGAATATTGGAATTATGTCACATCTGGAGAGCATCAGGATAGGAAAGCTATTTTACAAACTAACTCTTCGAACATGGAAACAATCCTGCATAGATACTGCTTTGGTGAACCAAAGTCTATACAATACTACACATTGACTGGCATGTACTTGAACCCACATGCATCTGTTTTTGCTCAATATCCAACATTTTAAAGTGCCAGATATTTGAAATATTACTAGCATTTGCACATTATTAATGTACTGGCTTAATGAAATGCTTCTTTATACACTTTTCTCAGTGGAAAATGTTCTCTCCCCCATTGTGCTGACTTAACTATATCCAGAAATCTCTTCAAATGTCTCCTTTGTTTTCTATGTTGTGGCTCACCTTGGAAAGGCAGAGTAGGAGTAGCTACTGAATCACTAAGCGTGTGTTTTTCTTTTTTTGGGGGGGGGGGAGTGCTGGGCTCTATTTGTTCATTCAGGGTTACTCTTATCTACTAGGTTTAGAAGCTGACAAACATTAAAAAAACAAAAACTGACTAAGTTCAGTTGGAATTTATGGCACATACTAACTGCTTTTTAAGAGGAATGTGATTGGGTTGCAAAGAAGCAGTTCAATGTTTTAACAGCCTGTAATCTTAGCCTATACACAGAAAAGAAAGCAGTGGTCCTCTATGATGATGGAAACATGCATATCAGAACATAATAAAATGATTGCATATATATAGGTAATAGGAGTTATTAGGACTGGAGAATCTTGTTGGATTTCATCCCTATGCCTATTTGGAGATGGGGGCTCTGTGACCCAATGTCATCCCTATGAGATAGAACAGAACAGGAACTGACTCCCAGGAAAGCTAGAACTATACTTTATTGAGATAATCTATACTAATAGAACTATAGACGCATGTGTTTTCCCTATTCTCTCTCTTGTCTATGGAGATTCTCAGTCATCCAGGTCATGGTTATCCCAAAGGTGTTTTTATCCCAAAGGTGCATGGTTATCCCAAAGAAGCTTCTTGGATGAGAAGCGAAACATTTCTTTTTCAAAGAAAAACCAGAAAGTCCAGTTGCCTCTTGAAAAAGCACCTTTGGGATTACCCTCTCTCTTATACTCCAGGAAGTCAGGGGGATGCCAATCTGAATCTTTTTCTAATACTCTCCCAGCTCTTGGGCATAACACATGCTTCTGTACCTGTTGTTGTTCTAAAGGTGTTTGGATGCCTTCTCCAAGTTATATCCATGATTCCCTACACCCAATCAAGTAACACAGTTTTTGCAGGACATGTCACAAAGAGGGAGATGTAGATAGCATCCCTTGTGTCCCTTGTCAGTAATGATGTCACAGCTCCTTCTTTCTTCTGATGAGTATAAGGGAAACAACAAGGCTAAATATATCAACCTCTACAATGGCAGGATAGATAACCAATCCATTACCTGAATCAGGCAAAGTTGTTCTAGTTGGATCCTGCTTAACAGTATCAGACTTGCATTTTACTGAAAAGTACCCAAAACTATCAATTTTCTTTCCTAGAAGGGAGATTAAAATTTGCCCATGCTAGTGGGAAAAGCTATGATGTTTTTTTGTCCTTCTCTAAACAATCCACGAGAATTGTGACTTTTCTCTATCTCATTTGAGTTACCCTCCATCGTCCTCCTTGCACGGAGGCCTAGCAGATCTCACTAATATCATCATGAAAATGCTGATAAGAGATGGGGTGGAGAAGAAGGAGGCAAAAGAGCAGAGTAAGGTACTTGTAGGTGGAATCTGCTCCAAAGCTGTAACAGGCCAAGCAGAAGATTATTTTCTGTTTCTCAACAGAACAAACACAACTTTCAGAAACTCAAAAGTGTTGCTTTCTTTTGGATTTACTGCACCATTGCCAGCAGGCACCTTGGCCTGCTCTTGCTAAAGAACTTTGGCTTCTTCCAAAAGCCACAGTTTTATGTGCCTCCTTATCATCCATCTTTGGTTTTGCTCCTCCTTTCCTTCCTTTTCCTGCCAACCAGCCTACGTTGTTACTGCAGGGACTCTTCCAGACTCTGCTGCCCAGGAGCAACATAATCAACAAAAGTTCTTCCCGTTCCTTTGAATTTATCAGGAATCCAAAATCTAGTTATTATATTTTTAAAGGAAAGTTTATGTGGAGCTACAGATAAAACAATGGCTGCATTGGCATCTGTCTCTCTCTGTCTCTCTCTCTCTCCATCCATCTTTTAATTTAATTAATGTATTTGATTTAGGTGCTGCCTGACTCTAGAATTACTCTGGAGTCCCTTCCTTCTTTCCTTCTTCCTTCTTTCCTTCTTTCCTTCCTTCCTTCCTTCCTTCCCTTCCTTTCTCTCTCTCTCTCTCTCTCTCTCTCTCTTCTCATAAGATTGTTTACTTCACTGCTGAATCTAATGCTGCTTACTTCCAAATGTATCTCTAAATAGCACTTATTGTTCTACATCCCTTTTACTGCTTTTGCCAGTGTCCAAGCTGATTTTGTCCAATTCATTTCCCCCCCAAATATAACAGACAATGATCTACATCATACCTACTCAACCCAGCCACAGATGAAGGGGAAAAAATATAACACATATGGAGGGTGATGAGTTGGGCAAAGTTATCTTAATTTCTCCACGTTAAAAGGCATTCTTGAACAACAAGTTTGCTTTATTCCTGTCTTGCCTTTGATATTAGAACCCTAAAACAATTAGGAGTGAAATTAGAAAATATGATCAGCGTCTTCCTTTGTTTTAGGAAATTCTTGTCTGCTACCCAGACCGTCATAGTTGCACAGAACATTGAACAGTCTGTTAGCACCAGAATACTTTTCAATTTACAAGTTCAAAGGCGCAACCAGAAACACTACTTTGAAAAAAGAATTCCAGCAAATAAATGAACAAAAATGGAAGGAAAAGATCCAGATGGCTCTTTGATTGGGATATCTGCAATCCAAGCCATCCCAAAAGGTAGGAATATAAAAAGTGGGAAGAGCTAACTCTAAAAAAAGAACTAATCCTACTGTATTCCAATTTTGAGTTGAAATCCAGAATATTTGCTGGAAGGACTGCTTTCTTGCTAATTTTTTCCCTAGCAAGTTAGCAATTAAAACACAAGCTGTTTAGTTAGACACTAAATTAAAATGCTATCTAGAAGTGGAACTACCAACATCTGGAAGATCTCTAGTTGCTTCGAGGCCTTAGAAATTAGATACATAAGCCACAGCAGAAACATGAGAGGTTTCTGTGTGTGTGTGTGTGTGTGTGTATCACATGGAATACTTTTTTTTCCAGACACATGGAATACTTTTTTTTCCAGACAGGCTCATGTTTGAGTCTGTCTTCTTAAAGTACAACTACTTAGTTCTATTCACATGATTACACTCCACAGTTAAAAAGAAATTGTTTCATGCTTGAAAAAGTTAAGGAGTCCTATTCTTTTAAGCGTATGGTATAAAATCCCACCAATTTTACACACACACACACACACACACACTGCAATTTTTACCTAAGCAAATTTTTACCTCCTGGCTGCTCCACATGGTATATCTGTCTTTGACTCAAACCATTTCTTCATCTTACTATCTTTTCTTCGCTCCTCATTCTCCTACCCTTTCTCTCCTTCTCTTACTGCATTCCGTTTCTTACAATTCCTCACGGCTCCAAACATCCCCAATTTGGTGCCATCCAGATGGGGTGAATTTTGTCTCCTATATAATTCCCAAGCCAAAATTGTGAAGGCATAAAAAAATGTTTGCCTCTTCTTAATTTCCTTGTCCCATCTCCATCACCATCACCTTCATCTCTTTCAATGTCTTCTTCAACCTTTCCAGCTCTACCCCATAATTTCTTTTCCCTCCTCCTCCTCCTCTCCCTTTCCCACACTCCGCACGACGTACTAAAATTCACCCGCGACTTGCCGAGTGTACAAAAACTTTAAATTCTAATCTTTAGAATTTACCTGTCCTGGAGGGGAGGAGAGGAAACCACACAGATTGTCGCCTTCCTGAGTTTTCTTAAGTCTTTTTTTTCCACTGAAGAAAACTTGCCGGAGAGAAAACAGGAGTTCTGAAAACTCTCTCTTAGCACCGCAGCCAGCGAAGGGGCTCTTAATGCCAGTGACGTTAAAAGTCCCTCAATCGTAGCCTCTTTTCTCCCCCGTCGCCTTCCTTTCCCAGTGGACATAAAGAAGCAGAGTCAAGCGACGGGACACGGGAGAGGGATTTGGAAAGAGGGTGGGTGGAGTTTCAGCTCCGATTGACCAATGCCGAGCCGACAGAGAATGAAGTTCGGCGAAGACGGAATGGCTTTCAAAAAGTCCAGCAGAGGAAAATTCAGAAACTCGTGATCTTTAATGTTTCCCCTTCCCCACCCCTCTCTTTCCGAATGAGAGCGTCCTTCTTAAAGAGGCTGAGATTTGGAACATTTTGCTTCCATGAACAGGACTGAGGGATGGCATTTTCAGCTTTGGGCAGGTTTCTCCCCCCCCCCCTCGGTTTATTAGGAAAAAAAAGTTGGTTTATTAGATGTTGATTGACAGCAGCTCTCTCCCCCCCCCAAAAAAAAATCTGACACAGCGAGTAAGTGACTACATGATTTGACCCTATACGTTGCAGCTTCATCTTCTCTCTTCTTGCAGTGCCAAATATAGATCAGGAAGGGAGGTCTTTATTCCCCCACGTTGCAGCTTCATCTCTTTTCTTGCAGTGCCAAATATGGATCGGGAAGGGAGGTCTTTATTCCCCGCGTGCATTTTGTTTACCTGAAGCAGTAGATTCGTATTCACTGCGATCCTAAACTCACAATAGCACGAGACAGCTGTCCGTGGGTTTCCAGATGCTGCTGAACTACGGCTCCCAGTAGTCCCATCCAATATGGCCAAAGAGTAAGGGGTGTAGGTGTTGTAGGTTAGCAATATCTGTAGAGTTACAGTGCTCCATCGTGGATTAAGGAGCTGTATATAACATAACGCATATACAGGGTCTCCGGCCTGAGCAGGGGGTTGGACTAGAAGACCTCCAAGGTCTCTTCTAACTCTGTTATTCTGTTATTTTGCTAGGAGTGTGTGTGCACGCACACGCGTACATGTGTGCTCACACACACCTCTCTGGACCTACAGTTACAGAACTGCCATTATTTAAATGGATGAATGTAAGATTGATATTTCATACTGCCCGACTTATTCTTCAGAGCTACCAGTTAGTGAGGATGTGATAGTTATTGCAGGAAGGTAAAATTGATAAATAAGAAACTTTGCTATCAGCGTGGCTAGGAAATGTTTATAACGATATATTATGAGGTTATATATAATATACCACTGAAAGGGAAATATTTCTTTGTGGCAAACATGACTTATAGTGATTACATGGCTATACCAGTGTAGTTTTTGTGCGAACAGGATTGAAAAGTTAGCTATAAATTTCTTCCCAGATTATTTTTCAACTTCTTAGTATAGCCTATACTTTGCAGTTGTTTGATAATCTCTTATGCAAACATTAACCTGATCCAACCTAACTTGTATTCCAAGATCAACTGAAGTGAACAATGTGTTGCAATTGACTTATTTATTTATTTCTGCTTTTCTGGATACACTTGTTTCCAATATCACCCAGATATAACATTAAAATATTTCTTTAAAATATCTACAAACACACATTCCTTGTTCCATCGAGTTGCTGGAGAAGTCCACTTTTGGGGTGTTCTTTGGCTTTCTCCATCCCTCCCTCTTCGAATTCTTAAGATGATTATGTTTAAAGCATAATATTTTCATGAGCTGTTCTGGTTGAACTCTTCCTTCCTTTATTACTCAACATGTGGTTAATCAATTCAAATAAATGAGCTTGCATATCACCCAAACAGTAGTATAGTGGAAGGATGGTGGCTCACTACCTGCACTATATTGCACAGTAAGACCAAGTTGAACCAAGAGATGATTGATTGAAAATGGAGCTATAATGAGTTGGGGATTCTGAAAATGTAGAACAGAGTTACAGCATCTTTAAAGCAGCAACTTTACAGCCTGAAGGTTATTGCTAAACAATCCACTATTGCCTTTGACTAGTAGTGCTTTTCTAATCTTTGTATTTGTAGTCATGCTACATACTTAACCAAGTCACTGGTTTTCACCTTGTATGTTATACAAGACTAGCATATTTGGTTAGTTGATGGTTTCATGTACTGTATTTGCAAGCCCAGAAAACATGTTAATTTGGTAACTGGCTTCATGGGACATGAATGCTGTCTCAAAAGACTGTGCCCATTTCTGGAGAAACTGGCCTGCCTAATCACTTCCAGAACAGATTAATGTAAAATGTTCTAGATGGCGGTGTCTTTAATGATAGCTCCAAAGCTGCCATTCAGAATGCAATTATCAGAGTTCTGGCTGGAGCCTGTGGGACAGATTTATATATGATTCTAAACCATGCTTTGTTTCATTCTGATTTTATTAATAAGACACAGTTGAGTAGTTAATTGATCATATTGGCTAGGTTCATACAACATGATGAGCCTAAACAAACCATATGGCCTAGAAAAACATAAGATACTGGTAACAGCTAGGTTTACATATGGTGAGATTGTATACATACATTCATACACACATACATATTATTGGTTTGCTGGGCATTTAGTGTATTATGTGAACCAGCCACTTGTGATTGTTTCAGTAAATTATGATTAAACATACCATGGGTTAATAAGATAACATGAATTACCTTGCAGGTAACCCTTACAGGACATACTTGATTAATGTTTTCAGATTTCCGTAGAATTCAGTCACAAACCTTGGTTATCTTGTACACTTTTATCAAAACAGCGGATACGAATATATTACTGTGGTATGCTCATATTATTCACAG
Source organism: Oxyrhabdium leporinum (assembly GCA_032468155.1). Lineage (NCBI taxonomy): Eukaryota > Metazoa > Chordata > Lepidosauria > Squamata > Cyclocoridae > Oxyrhabdium > Oxyrhabdium leporinum. Next base: position 181,361 of record JANHFL010003102.1, read on the forward strand.
TGCCCAGGGCTGTGTTTCTCAACCTTGGCAGCATGTTAGCTGGGGAATTCTGGGACTTGAAATCCACACATCTTAAAATTGCCAAGGTTGAGAAACACTGGCCTAGGGCTTATGGAGTTTAGAGTTTATTAATGTATTTCAAGTTTTAAAAAAACCCTGAAAATATGACAGGGAAATCAAAATTCATATACCGTCCAAGATAAATACATTCAAGACATAACTATTACTTCATCACAGGTATACTTATTGCAATTTAATTTTGTGATATGCACTCTTCAACAAAATAACATTCACTGTAACTCATTGAAAATATAAGTGTAGGAAATACTTTTATAATCCTAACATTTTGGATTATTACTGCAGTGAGAATTTATGAAGTTAAATGGACCAAGAATCTACAAAGGTGTTAATGTGGCCCTGTATCACCCAACTCCCATACTTTGAGCCAGGAGATACAGTTTGTCCCAGCCTTCAGACTGAAGCTCTATTGTTCCTGTCTGGATACTGGCAGTTCTTACACAGCGGAAGAGTTTGCTAATCTTGTAAACCAGTGCAAACATACCTGAATACTCCTGTTGAAGTTTTCATAAAACTGGAAGAAATACTTTCCTCCTATAACAATGGGCTTTCCTCCTATAAAAATGAGGTTCAGTTAGGATGGCATTGGGGAAAATATAATCTTGCTCTTCAAATTAATGATACTGCTGTGTGGTTGATACTATATTCTACCAGAAGACTAGGAAGTAATGCTGTCACACCTTTTTCATCTAATAAGCTATAACAAGAAGTATTCTCTTCATAAAGGAAGTTCTTTATTACCATTAAAATATATTTACATAGACTGCCATATAGTTTGATCTCCTCACTGTTGCGGTCAGAAAAGATGAAGAAGGGTGGGAAATAATATTAAAGGCTGCCCATAGTCTCTAGTGAAAAGTCTTAAGGAGTTTTGCCATAGCCTTTTCTGGAAAGTAATGTAGAGCTTGTTTAAAAGGAAATGCTGTAAGGAAGAAACACCTATAAACCCTGGGAATAATAATAATATGATGATGATACCAAGGCTTCAGGCTTGAAAGACCTATATTTATGAAAATCTTAACAGCTAACAGTCAGGGTGGGGCACAGAATTACTATAAAGCAGAAAACTTGTTCAACAGAGGAATTTATCTGCAGCATCAACGCTCAGAATTCTGTAACAAAAAAAGGAAGCAAAAAAAATAAAAAATAAAAAAGCATCAGACCGGATTCCATTCTCCCCACTCAGACCTTCTTCCATCCCAACAACCTAACTGAGAAGGCAAAGAATTTAGAATCCCTTGGTGGACCATTCCAAGATTTAAATTCCACCCACCCTGTGGCAGCACTGTAATCAGTGACTAAATAAAAAAGGGCAATGTGAAAAAAGAAAATGGCACTATTAAAACTTTTCTAGCTGATTTTTGTGCGATTTCATTCTTTCTTTTGCTCTACCATTGGAAAAAAAAGTTAAGGAACCAGAGGACTCGAGAACATATTAACACATCATGCTTAAAAAACAAACAAACAGTGCAATGTGTAAACCTAACAACTCATTTTCTGGTTTCTCTATGAACTAGAATAGCAGTCCCCAACCTTTGCAACTTGTGGGAGAGGGGTGGGGGGAGAGGGGAACCGGGCCGAGTGAGCGGTGGGCTGGCACACACGCATGCATGCATACAGCTTAACTTGCATAAGTTGAGCTGTGCACACATGCACACCGGCCCACCACTTGCGCCAGTTGTGCTGTGTGCATGCGTGCCGGCCTGCCACTAGTGCGGCCTGTTTCTAAATAGGCCACGGCCTGGCAGTGGCCCAGGGGTTGGGGATTCCTGAACTAGAAAGAGTGCAGAGAAGAGTGACAAAGATGATTAGGAAACTGGAAGCTAAAACATATGAAGAATAGAGGTGACATGATAGCAGTGTTCCAGTATTTAATGAGCTGCCTCCAGAAGTTGTGGATGCTCCAACACTGGATGTTTTTAAGAAGAGACTGGACAACCTTTGTCTGAAATGTTATAGGATTTCCTGCTTAAGCAGGGGGTTGGACTAGAAGACCTCCAAGGTCTCTTCCAACCCTATTTTTCTGTTCTGTTATTATTCTATACGTTTTGAGGCATTTTAGTCACATTCTATGGGGAATCTCACAGGTGCCATCAAATAAGGTCCTGTACAAAGCTGTGACCCAGAAATATGCAACAGAAACTCCAGAGCCCCATGCATCTCTCACATTTTTGGTTGCAACCCAAGAAACCCTCAGAAGCTTAGCCCAAATCATAATTACTTATGTGATAAAAAGTGGAAATGCATAAATGCTAAACTGAAGAGGATTATTTAAACACATTTAATCGTATATACACATTAATGCAATTTTTATCCATGGTGCATCTTTCAGAAGCCAGATGCTGATCTTGTCCAGGAAAGGTTGTATACTCTTGCACAATGGCTTGGCTACGTTCATCTTTCTTGTTGAAATGATATACTTCCAAGGCCTTTATTGTGCAATTGCTTACCTCATTCATAATATTTTGTAGGCCGGGGGTGTCAAACGCGCAGCGTCACATTGTCGTCACGTGATGTATCGCGACTTTCTCCCCCTTTGCTAAACTGGGAGTGGGCTTGGCCAGCGCGAGACGCATCTGGCCCACAGGCCGTGAATTTGACACCCCTGTTGTAGGCAATCAAGCCATGGTCATCCTTCACTTGTAGCTCTTCTGTTTTCATATAATTTCTGCTGTTTTATTTTAATGTTAGTTACAAGGCAAAAATATATTAAAGTGAATAGAAAGAAAAGCTGAAGAATGGCTTTTGATTAATGGTTGTGGAAACCCCCTGTCTAGAAGAAAATTATTAGCATTATTTCTGTCTAGAGAGAAAGAAGAAGAAAGATTTAAGATGTTCAATTTCTATACATTATACTTAGAAATTCTGCTTGAAAAAACACTATTCTCTTTCACCAAAGTGTATATGAACATTTTAAAATATTTTGTCTTTTGTCTTTAATATAGCCTCTCCATTGGTTGAGTTGTAGTTTAATCACAGCTGTATCTCTGAGCTTGGGGCAGTATGTGCTGTGCACGGAATCCTATAATATTTATCATGACAGCGTAGGCAATGTTAGAATAATTGCTGAAGCAAGCAGAAAGATTTCCAAATTATGAGTGGATGCGATTAAGACATTTATCTAAGACCTTTGAGCTGTTGGAATGCATCTAATGATACATATCCTCATTTAGGCTTGCCTATGCTGTACTATTGCTTGTCCATAACCAGACCTAGACTTCAATCATGATACTTCAACCTGTTTCTTTGGCATCGTGGGTTTTGGAAGGATTTAAATTTAAATAAAGTATAACATTTAAGGAACAGTACTCATGGCTGCTTCGGTTGGTATGCCTGACTCACATGTTTTTTCCTCCTGCTTTTTAATAAGCAGTAAATAAATGGGATGCTAACATGCTTTAAAAATGTCATCAGCTTCCATCATCATCATCATCTCTCCCTGCTCTCCCCCTCCTCCAAAATGTGTCTGTGTTCCATATAGGCCAGGGGTGTCAAACTGGCGTCCTGTGGGCCAGATGCATCACATGCAGGCCACGCCCACCCCAGCTCCGTGAATGGGAAAAACATCGTGAAATGTCATGTGATGGCAATGTGATGCAGCGAGTTTGACACCTGTGATATAGGCATTTCTAGAAAATAAAAGTGGAGGATGGTTGAAATGTAATGCTTTGTATGAAGTGTATTCATATTTACAGATATAAATTGGCATAATAATGGGAAAGATGGGATGTAGGCTCATTATTCCCTTTGGGTAAATGATTGTTTGTAATCGGCCATGCTCACCATTTTGTGATGGCAGCCATGGCATGCTCCCATATTTCCAAATGTGTCCAATAGCCCCCAAATCTTAGGCTTTCTAGTTCTAAACCAGAACCTTTCTGTTGTTAAGTGAGACATTTGTTAAGTGAGTTTTGCCCCATTTTACAACCTTTCTTGCCACAGTTGTTAAGTGAACCGCTGCAGTTGTTAATTTAGTAAGCGGTTGTTGAGTGAATCTGGCTTTCCCATTGACTTTGCTGATCAAAAAGTTGTAAAAGGTGATCACAGGACTCTGGAACACAGCAACCATCATAAATACAAATCAGTTGCCAAGCATTTTATCACATGACTATGGGGATGCTGCAAAAGTTGTAACTATGAAAAATGGTCATAAGTCAGTTTTTTCAATGCTGTTGTAACTTTGAATGGTAACTAAATGAACTGTTGTAAGTCAAGGATTGCTTGATGTAGATCTGTCAAATATTAAAAGGTCTGGATACTTACAAAATGAGGTTAACAATTTACTTTGTGGCAGGCTTTTTGAGGCTGGACCGGGAGCACCAATTTATTATTAACATGCAGGAGCACCACATTCCTTTAGTTATTATTTACAGGGGTGGGATTTTTCTGTCAAACCAATAGTTCTGACTGCAGCAGGCCGTGATGTTGGTACATTTCTGCTTAAGAGTAGCTGACCATTCCCTTGAGCTCCAAGAAAGGAGAACCAACCTTTTCATTCATCCGATTAACTTAATATGTAATTCATTCTGTCATGGAGTTTCATTTCAACCTAGGCTTTCCACAAAAGCTGGCGATACTCCACAAAACTTTTGTCAATGAGTATTTCCATCTCTTCATTGAAGGATCACATCCTTCTCCTCACAAAAAGACATCTCTCTTTTTGTTGTAGGCTGGAGGGGCCAATTCCAAGAGAGCTGTAATCATCCCTGCTCAGGAATGCAGAACAAATCTTTTCCATATTGGCATCTGTTTTAGGAAGGATCTCCATGGGGGGGATGGGACAACGCTGCAGGCATTTATAATTCCCCTTTCTTCCCCACTACTCTCAGCACCTCATTATCCCAAGGCTGTAGAAATGGCCTTAGTTTCCTGGACAAATGGGCATAATACACTTAAAACATTCTACAGTAGCCAGACCAACCTGGATTCTGATTCTATCTTTATCTTCTGACTTAAACACCTTTAGTTCAGTTCATTACTGAAAGAGGGAACCATGTTGGGTCAACACTGTGATATTGAGAAAGCAGGACAATGGCAAGAATACTCTTCCGTGTACAGTCTTCTGGTGCCCTCCAAAGATTACTCTTGGAAGCTGAAACCTTAATACATCTGAATAATATAATACATCTGAAGGATATAAGATTAGAGCAGTTTGCATCAGGATACTGCAGAGTACAATGGTTCCATTCAAAAGGAGGCATTCTGGAATCTGCTTCCCTGAATAATTGAGAAGCTCAGCACTAAGGAGTCATATTTATACAGAATCCCTCCCACACCCCCAAATCATATCTAGATCTGAAGACAAAAATAACACACCCACCTACCCACAAATTGCATATGTTACTTTTACATGCATGTTTAATTTTGAAAGCTGTGTTACAACTGAAATAGAAAAACCAATGCAGTCCATCAGAATGGGAAAGACCAGGACCAAATGGCTTTGCATTTGCTCAATCTGCAGGGTGACTGCTGATGGTTACTGGAGAAATTTAATGGCCATGGAGTCTCCTTTTCTCCTTTCTTGACATGTATTTTGTAATGTTAAAATTGGACTAGATGACCTGATAGCCAGATAGCCAAGACCAAGAAGCCTTGTCAAATAGAGGTCTGTTACATGGAACACATGGATATCCTGGCCTACAAATCAGCACATTATGCAAGGGTTATGGAAATATCAATATAAGACAGTTTGAGAAGATTGCATAAAAATATGGAAATATGATGTGCTTAGAGAAAAGTTGCTGATGAAAGTACTATGTATTTATGCATAAGTCTATGTCTGTTAATTAATAATTACCATACTTACTTAGGACTCACCTATTCAAAACCTAAAACTCTGGATATCAGATGCTAGGAACAATAATTGTACCAATCATTACATTTTATAGTAAATCATAATGTGGTTAGTTTGATATTGGTATAAATGTATTAAATAAACCCAGCCAATTGTGGCTTAGGTCAAATGACAGATATATAAAAGCCCATAGATTAATACGGTGCATAAAAAGATGTTAATACAGGTTTGTTTCATCTGATGAGATTATTAAACTTTGTCTCAAGATTGAAATACAATGGAGCCATCACTCTGAAGCTTGCATCCAGATGAGAGATGCCAAGTTCCTATTACCCCACTGAACTCGGTCAATAGTCCATGTTGATTAGGAATGAAGAGAGTTTCAGTCTAACACCTTTGGATGATAAAATGGGGGATGGCTATCATAGCAAGGAAGGGAAAAAGTCAAGTGTATGTGTCTCAGGGAGCTCAAAATACAAAATATAAATCTGAACCGCTGGAAGAGAAACAAGTATGTCAACAGAATTCAAGACACTTGGACAAGAAATTCAGAATGGCTTCTCCAAAATCTCATTTAATTTTCCAGATGCTTTTCATCAGTCATTGGATATTAATGAGGTAGGTATTCCAAATATTAGTTTTCAGACATGCAGAAAAATTTTGTTGATGGCAGTGGAATATTTGCTAATTGGTTTACTGTAATCTATTTGTTCTCACTTCCTTGTGGTTTATGTTAAAGAGCTGTTGGTGATTATGGCTTATGTGTGAAGTGGTAAGAGAGAAAGGGAAACGTAACAGAGGGCAGAATTATTCAAAATAGCTCAATCAAACTTTTTAACATGTAAAAAAACCTACACACTTTGAAATAATCAGATTGAGATCTGAAACTGGTAGAGGAGAAGATACAGTATTCAGACTTTTGAAATGGTGGACATATTTTAAACATTCAGAAATCATTATAGGCAGTATCAGAAGATAGCTGCCATGGCTACACCTGGTTGTCTGGATATTTGCATATCTAAGTTGCAAATATCTAGACATCCACTAGATAATGGGGAAGAATTAGTGTTTGTGTATTCTCTTGCTGCCATCTAATGGCCATCCTGATATTTGCAGCTTGGATACAGCATGCCTCCAGTACTTAAAAAAACTCGTAATAAAAAAACACATGTCCATATTGCATTAATATACGATGGTTTGTTCACTTTTGGCTTAATATGATACACAAACCAAACACTGTGATTAATAAATCATAGTTTAGAGTGTTGTATAAACACCAGTTATTATAGTCTTATTATAAATCACAGTTACCTATTACTTAATCAAATGTGTGATCCCAACCATCTGCTCAGAAGTGTCTGTAACAAATTATAGTGATGCCATAATGAATGCCCACATGCAATAACATCATTCCAGTGCTGCAATTAGGTGACACTTATGTAGGATATGCATTCATTTGGTTCCCTCTGGCTGCCCATGTAAACAATATCCATCCTATCCAATACACACACCCAAAATGCATAGTTACAAAACAGCACTGGTAATTCCAGTTATCGCTGTGCTTGGCCTGCATTTGTCTTCATGCCCTGCACGGATTAGCCCAACTTCCATTCCTATATTTAGATAGTAGTAATGGGAGAAATGTCCTATTTTCTCTCCCCCACCCCTTTTGGGGGGAAGGGTGGAGCAATTCTCATTGAAGAGCAGACTTCTAGCCAGCCACTATCTTTTCTAGCAGTCTGTATGGGAAAAGAAGAAAAGAAGATGATGGTTGGTTCCTTTGAAGTGATCCCATCCCAGCTGAACACCTATGCATATGTCTCATAAATATAAAACAACATGTTAAAGGTTTTTTTTGGGAAGGGTGTGTGTGTGTGCTTGTGACTAGGCATTTCTGAGTAGAGCAGAGGTCTGGGGCAGGACCACTGGCCCTGCAGCCAATGTATTTTAAATCCCACCCATCCAAGAATGCTGTAGACTATGATGCCAAAGTGTGAAAGTATGGAGAATGGAGTAAAATAGGAGGGAATTAAGATATTTCATTAAGCTATGGTTTCCATTGGTCAACTATGTCTTTTTAAATAAGTCACTAATGACTGGGTTCATATAACATAAGCCGAACTATTTACATTATGACTTAGTTGATTGTCATAATCATATTATTTATAACATTTATCATATTATCAATTATTAATCATATTATTTATAACATTTGGAGTTGGAAAAAGCTTTTTAGATAATTTAGTTCAGTCTCTTGCTCCTTTTAGAAGTAAAGTATCTTCAAGAGATGATTGCCCAGCCTGCGCTTGAAGATTTCTAGAACGATCATTTTGTTGATTACCAATACCATCAATATTATTTTTTCTTAGTGAAACTATGGCATATTTGTTCTATTTCTCTCTTTTCTCTGTTCTTTCCCATCTTTTAAAATGAATCCTGTATCCTGCATTGATCTTGGACTCTAAGCTTTATGCACATTGGTGCTTAACTACAAGAACAATAATAAAAAAACACAGTGGTTTCACTATGTCCGCAAACCTGTAGAAAAAGCAATTACTGCTATTAGGACGATTTGTAGGTTTGACGTAAAAACAGCTGGTCTACATTTTTACCATTGCCAGGAGGGAGAAGGATTTAAGATCTCTTGAATCCTGAAATCAGACATCTACTCTGTCCTGGTATATCATACTTTAGAGTGTGGTAGATGTAGATGCTGGCAGGGAAGTAGAAATAGGGAGTCCCAAATTGGACTTTTCCACCACTTAGGAGGGAAAATCCAGGAAATTATGGTATACGGCTATGGAACATGTAGTTAGTTGCTTCTGAAAGCTACAGCAGAGAGTTAAGATGAAGGCTGAATATAAAAGAAGAAAATGAGATGAATTCCTAGCTAAATAAGCAAACGGCTTTCCAAACAGGCAGGGCTGGAGCATTCTGGAAAATTATTTTATCTCAAGTGTTTAAACTGTCCATGTGGCCCATTTATTTTTGGCTTGTGGAAGCTAAAAATAGGCCCTTTCTGTTTCAAAGTAACAGTGTCCATCCATTTGATTTATAAGGGTGCTGCGGAGAGCAGGGTGTGGTACATAAAGGAGAAGGCTGGCTTGGTCTCCACCCTGAGCTGTCTAGCTTTGCCTTTGTTTGCAACTATAGCTCTTACGAGGACAGGAAAAAGCCCGGAGGCTGAGAAACAATAGCACATTCTACTCAGAGTCAATGCCTGATGCTTCGTGATAGGGAAATGGGCAAGTGGCCAGCCTGCTGGCATGGGCTCTTTCCCCCTCTCCAGTTGTACAAAATGGTGAAGGAAAGAACAGTTATTCATGCCTTATACGTCACCTCCCCAAAACCAGACAGCGTCCTTCCCCCGTCTAAGTTACCAAGCAGTGTCTGGTAAGAAAAGATGGGGGTGGGGGGGATGGGAATGAGAAAGGGAACAGTCTCCTTTGGAAACAGGGAGAGTCTGTAACTTGTATGGACAGCCTACAGACAGAGGGTCACATACAATATTAGAGTATCCCGTTGTAACTTAATGCAATTCCTAGCTTTACATCAAAAGCGCCTTGATTTTTTTTAAAATCAAAGAATCAGTAATAGTAGCAACATAATCATATTTGTATAAATAATTGTGTGTGTGTGTGTGTGTGTGTGAGAGAGAGAGAGGGAGAGAGAGAGAGAGAGAGAGAGATAAAAACTTGCTGAAAAACATTACTTGGACAATAGTTTGATTAATTTTGCTGGTCACCTCTCAGT
>JANHFL010003102.1:207829-222039 GCA_032468155.1 Oxyrhabdium leporinum
ATGGATGGATGGATGGATGGATGGATGGATGGATGGATGGATGGATGGATGGATGGATGGATGGATGGATAAAAATAATTAAATCTGCCTCTTTCAGGGATCAGAGATTGGAAACCCCACTCCAACCAACCAACCAACCAATCAATCAATCAATCAATCAATCAATCAATCAATCAATCAATCCTACATCTCTACATTCTCCAAATGATGCATTTTTTTTACTCCTTTTCCCTCCACTAATGTTATTCTCAATCTTATGTTATTTAGGTTTCTCCCTTCTGGCTTCCAACAAGCAAAGTCTCCAAAAAATGGAGAAACCTAAATTTGCTTAATGACTGCATGATTTGCTTAATGACAACAGCAAAAAAGATCATAAATTTGGGCCATGATTCAGTTAATGGCTGCTTTGCTTAGCCACAGAAGTTCCAGTCTCATTTGTGGTCATAAGTTGAGGACTATCTACATTCTAAGCTAAAAACACCCCCGATGTTTCCAATTTTCTTTGTAAGGAGTTGCTCTAGGCCTTTTATTTTTTTCTTTGCATTCTTTTTCTTTGCAACTTTTCCAGATGTACATTGGAATAGGCTAACATGGAATTAATTTTATTTATTTATTTATTTAATCATGACATTTGAAAGCAAGCATTTGTGATTGGTCTAATACAGGAGTTAAGCAGCCAATATATTTAAATACTGTAAATAAATATTTTACATCTTGGCTGAAAAAATCCAGACACTTCTTTGTATATCTGGTGCCATCTAGTTTTTGTTTGGATTTTTGCAGCCTAACCCTAAGGTAAAGCAAGAGGTAATGAAAACGTATGCTCAGAATTGAACGGAGCCAATTCAAATAACGCTGGAACTGGCCTTGTTTAAAACACTGGAATAAACCTATTGAGGACTGGACAGTAGAGGGTGCTGTTGACCTGGATTGAAGATGGCTGTTCAGTCACTGCTTTTGTGGGTCTTGGAATTTCTGGAAGAGATTCTTCCCTTAAAAGGAAAAAAATGTGAATATTGGGCAGGCTGGTTCTCCATCCACTTTCCCTTCCCCTCTGTGGTGAGAAAAGCGATTTCAGTATGGGCTAAATATGGAGGAAGGAAGCCACCTTGCGGCCTGAATGGAGCAATGTAGGGTTATTTTTTTTAAAAAAATTGTAATAGTCCATTAGCTGTTCCAGAATAAGGTGGAATTAGACAAATGTAAGAGATTTAATAGGGATGTACTGACAGTAAGAACTGTTTCTCAACCATTTCATATGGATTGTTTTGGTAAACAACCAAATTTTGGCAGTAATATTCTGTTAAGAATCACATCAGTTCCCCTGTTTATTTTTCTTTTACAGTATTTCCTGCAAGCCCTCTGCTGAAATGTGCTGTCTGAATCTGGAGACAGTCAGAAGGCCTAGTGTCTATGTGTGCAGAATACAAATGTTTTGAACAATTCATTTGTTTTATAAGGTAGGGGGCAATATTAACTGTTCCTTCAGGGAAAAACAGGAATTAAAGTAAACTTGTTTGAAATATCAAGTCACAGTATGTCACATTACCTTTAAATCTAAACTTCAAATAAAAATGCTCCTTTAAAGTTTGGCTGTTGTAAACCTTTTCTTAATTCTAACAACCTTTCCTAAGATCTTTTATTTGGAAACTGGTATGAAACTTTCAAAGACATTGTATACGGTGTTTTGTTAAGAGGAGCATGAGGAAGAGGGAACCATACATCAATTGGAGTGCTGTATTTGTCTAATAAAACAATGATGAGACTCATGACACCTGGAAGGAAAATACTGAATGATTCTGGTATTTGCCAGGTGACTTCCTATATGTAAATACTGTGTGGTAATATAGATTAGTAAGTATTTATTTTCCATTTGAAGGGTGTAACCTTCTTCTACTTTGCTTTGTACATTTCCCTTTACTTTAACAAGTCTTACGCTTTCCTAGAAATTAAATACCTGTTCTAACCATTCCAGACGAGACCTTGTTCATCTCTTGTGCCTAAGTTTCTGAAGAGTATTGATTTGCACCTTTCACTGCACCTATGCGACATCTTGGAGGCCAGTAGTTGCCTATGTAATAGACCTCTGCCTAATTGTCTAAGTTCAGATTTTCTTTCTCCCACCTCCCTTCCCCAAAATCAGAGGAAAGAAGAAACTAGGAGGAACTGATGGTATCCTGTTTTGAAACCTAGGTCCATTTTGAAGTGTGGGTGGAATTTGAGGAAAATCTAAAATCCAAAGAAGTAAGCTCTACAGTGATATTTTTCCCCAGGCACATATGCAGACTTGGAGAGATCAAATATTTTTGTTGAAGGTAGTTGTCTCTGAATTACTGGGTCACTTTTGATCCAGTGATCTTTGCAGAAAATTGAAACTGAAATCATAAACTATTGGTTGAACCAAGCATCTCTCCCCAGCCCTAACCATCTATCTATATAATCACCCACGTAATTCCTGTTAAACTTTCAGGAACAACATATAACGATACAGCTATTAAGAGTGAACAGAAGACTCAAACCCTGTCCTGATACATGAATGGCATACTGTTGCATAAAACTGGCACATATTAAGTTGCACGGATGCATATTTAGAAAGAATGCTTATTGTTGAGATGTAACACATCTCACCATAGTGGGAATGCCTGACCTGACCTTTAGTTTTGCAATAGTGGCGAATATCTGTAGCTCGGGTGTAGAATGAAGGTTCATTCTCTGAGTTTGTGGGTTGGTTTCCAAACATTTCATTACCAGGCTAGGTAACATGTTCAGCAGAGTTTAGGGAGTGTCTGCTGTGAGTCAGCAGTGAGTCTTGGATGGGTCTTGTGATAAGGAGTTTACATCAGGCCAGGGTCATTGGGAGGTGAACTTCTGGTAGGAGGGGTTGCATGGGTTGGTGGAGGATCAGTGTTGTCCCACGCAACCCCTCCCACCAGTTCACCTCCCAATGACTGTGATCTGATGTAATCTCCTTATCACAAGACCCAGCACAAGAATCACTGATGATTCACAGCTGATCCATCACAAGACCCTCACTTGACACACCCACACCTGAAGCCCTTATAAACAGAAAAACACTGATGTCCCGTAAACTCCGCTGAAGATGTTACCTAGCCTAGTAACAAAATGTTTGGAAACCAGCCCACAAGCTTGGAGAATGAATTCTCACCCTAACCTTTAGCGTTAAGTTGGGGGAAAAAACAACCCCTACCACCTTTCAAATCCTTGACTTTCTTATGTCTTAATTGAGTGAATCTTATACTGAACAGAGATTGGAAAGCTCTTCATAGATAAAGTTTGGACTATCTAAGTTGAATACATTGCTATTCTAGTGGTGAGCAACTTTAAACAGTATGTATCTTGTTTTAAAAGTAGGGAAGGATTTCTCACTCCTTTTCTGGCAGCAAAATAATTTGGGGTGGTACTGAATGGGACCCACTAATGTTATTGGTGAAATTTTGTTTGCCATTCAGAAGTGATGGTTGGATTTTAGTTGTGTTTTCACTTGGGTCATCCTTTGCTTAAGACCAAGATTTGTAAGGTCCCTTCTTCTGGCATTGACGTCTGATGAGATGATAGCCAAGCTGCAATGTATTTCTAACAGTTGCAGGACCCCCGGGACAAGTGATCATCATTTGCAACTTGCTGGCTGGCTTCCAACACACAAAGTCAATAGGCAAAGCCAGATTCGCTTAACGACAGTATGATTCACTTAATAAATGCCATGATTTGCTTAACAACTGTGGCAAAATGAGGTATGACTAACGTAACCACCGTCTTGCATAGCAATAGAAATTCTGGTCCCAATTGTGGTCGATGAGGACTACCTGTCACTGAAATACAGTTAACATTAAGGTTAAATGAAACATTGCTAACATGCTTCTCTTACAGCCAAATGAGAAATTACTGCTTTCAACATTTGGAGGAGTTTTGGTGAGCCAATCTTAAAGTTGCATGCATTCCTACCCTTTGAGCCATGTCTGAATATAGTTGCTGACAATTAGGGACATAGTTTTTATCCTTGGGAAGCAGGAAATACAGAACTGTAATATAAATTTTTATGAGGATTAGAAAACAGAGTGTGCCCCCAGAATTCACTCCAAAAGCTGTAATAGAATGTCAGTAGAATGTGGAACCATTACAGAAAAGTCATCTCCATCTTGGCAAAGCAGAAAGCACGAGAAAGAAACAAAACAATCCCCCCCTTGTCTGGGTTATACTTGTTGAAATAGAGTGAGGCTTTGATAGGCTTTCCAAATTTGTTTTAACTCCCTAAGCTTAAAAATGCTTGCCAAGTCTCCCAATTTTTCTGATCTTGTGTATCTCAAATGGCTGAGAGAAAGGTTAGGGAGAAATTCTGGCTCTACCCAAGTATGACATGTCCCCAACCATTGTGAATTCTCATCCCACTGTACTCTGTGTGTCTTGTCAGTAAATGTCAGAAGTTCTCATTTTGCTTTACAGGGGCGATCCGGAAATCTCTTGCTGTAAACTCCATAAAGGCTATGTTCTTTACCGAGCTTGCTTGCAGCATGCTTTTTGCCGTGGGTGGGCTGTTGCTTCCTGTGTTCCCATCCTCTCCATGACAGTGATAAGTAGATCTTATTTCCCCCACAAAGACACGCTAAGACTCCAGTTTATGCTCTCTTTTGAAAGGAGCTGACCTTGAAAAGGCCATGCTGAACACCCTGCTGCTGCTCAAGAAAAGGGAAGGAAGAAAGCAATTTCTTTTTGCATTTGCACATCCAGCTGAAGGATATTAAATATTTATTTTGGGCCTATGGAGAATGTCAACACATTTCCTAGACGCAGAAGTCATTAGTCGTGTGGTATTGTGTAGTGTAGTGAAGAAAGAAACAGGTTTCTCAATGAATTTAGGAAAAGCTGCTAGCAGATACAACTGCAGTGTCAGCTAGAAAATTTCTGTGGAGCACAGTACAGCAAGATTTGCCCCGAACACAAAAAAACTATTTCATTTGCTTTATTTACATGGCATTTGCTGATCTACTTACATTTTTAGAGAGCTTTCCTCTCCATAATTTGAATTTGTGTTTTAAGTAATGCAATTTCAATTTTGCAGTGTTTGCACACTAGGGTCTGCAAGTGACAGTTCTATTAACTGTCGTGAGTGTTCCCAACAGGGTGCTCAGAAGTGCTAATATGCCCACAGATATTTCACTAGGTGCCTGCCAACCTCTTGGACCCTTCAGAATGTTTTTTTTTTCTTTAAAAAAGAAAAAAGAAAACAGGAAACCTCCAGCCTTCAGCATAATATTTATTTTCAGGAATACGTGTGGCATCTTAAACAACAAAAAAATGATGGATGGTTGTTGACCATTACTTTATTAGAAAATATGCCTACTTGTCCAGATAAAATGTAAAAGGCGAGGTGGTGTGGTATGCGAGGGAAGTATTAGAGCAGTGCCCCATGACCCAATGTGGGGGCTGTTATCAACCTGTAGCGCTTATCATGAAGCTCAGGAGAATGAATGGCAGAGCAGAGGCCATCTTGTGGTTCTTCCCTATGTGCTCACTGGTTCTTAGCACAGGATTGGTTTGAAAAAGATCCACAATTTGCCCCTGTTTTGTAAACATTTCATTTTGCCATTCTGTGCTACTGCCTAATCCGGTGACCTATTATACTCAAATGCAGAGCACAACGGTATCCTCAAGGCAAGGGAGGGAAAATGAGGATGTGTTAGTCATGATGTTAACATGTAAATGAGAGGACTTGCATACTTGCATCAGGTGTGACATGGTTTGCATAGTGTTGGCATGATTCATGCATTGATATTTTCAAGGCTTATTTGAATTGTGCAAACATATTCCTACATAGTGGAATCGTGGATCGAACCCAATTCAGTTCTAAGTCTCCTTCTCCTGTTGAAATAGAAAGTAGCGGCTTAAAATAGTGAATGTTCTGATTATGAACATAATTAAAACAAGTTGTTACATTAATGGATCTCCCACCATTGCAAGTATATATCCATAAGCTTATGTTTATGGACTGGAGGTTGTGTTTTTAAAATACAACAGTTCATTCCCTGCTTCCACATATTGACTAATTACATTATGCCTCTAGGTGTCTGTCTAACATAGAGGGTGAGCCTTCCAATATGTGTCTGCTCAGAAATAAGAGTGATTGAGTTCATTTGGATTTACTCCCAGGTAGGTACATGATTGAAGCCTTTGTTTATGACTTAATTTATCAATGCTAAAGCGATTGTACAGCTAAAGCAAATTCACCGCCACATAACTCACCGATGTCCTTGCAATATTATGTCTTTTCTACGACTTTGTTAATGTTAAGAATCATACTTCAGCTTTTGCTGTTTCATTTGTAAGATATATTGATATAAAATGAACAGACCAGTGCTACAGTACACATCTAATGTGCAATTCCAAATTGTTCTCAAAGTCTTCAGGGGGGATTTTAGTTCTCTGTTGTTTTGAGGCAGGACAATGAAAGATCAAGCTCTATGTATTTGTTAATAGAAATGGCAAACTTTTCGATTAAGCTGATACATGGTCTCTATTGCTCAGGGGAAATGAAAAGCAGAGAGAGAAAGAGAGTTAAATTGGATTAAACTGTTAATTTTGTTTGATTACTTGTTTAGTGTGTGTACATCTGGCACACAGATCTACGTGTTGTTCTCCGTTCTACCAGAAAAACAAAACAAGTTTTCAGACAGTAAATCACAACTAGGCATTACATTCCAAGGAATAATTCCAGCCATATAAAATGCTGCAAGAACCTTATGATGTGTAGCTCAGATGCCTCCCATGCAGAAAATTCCAGCTTCAATCCTTGACATATGGGGGTGGGGGCAAAGGGGGGAAAGAGGATGTGTGTCAAAATGTAGATGCTGCCCTAGATATCTGCCTGAAGTTTTGGAGAGCTAGTGACAACCAGAATATTACTCTCGATATTAATCCTTATTTGAAGGACAAATAACCCAACCTGATATATAATAGCTATTCTGGGGGCATCCACACTGGTATTTTCATGCCCTCATTCAAGATGCTGCACTAGTTTGTTTTTTAAATGAAGTAGATCACTTCTTTCGCATAATCACAATTGCAACCTGACCATAGCAGGGGATGGAGGGTTGATGATCAACCTTCATTCCTTTTGGACTGCAGTATATATCTAAGGAAGTTGAGATATCAGTGATGGGGGACCAATTGCAGATATCATCTACTGCAACTTTTAGTTTTAGCAACTTTTAGTAGATGAAAGCATCAGCCTGGCATATATTACCACAGACCTAGTTGTGAGAGCAGGGAAATTAATATTTCCAGCCTTGTGCTCAAGAATAGTCTGTTGTAGCAGGCCAGAGCTGCAGGGCAAGAAGGTGGTGTGAACTGGAGTGAGACAGCGGAACAGATGTGGAGATGAAGATACCGAAAGCTTTTTGTGAGCAATTTTCATCATTCTTTGTAGATAAAGTCAACCTGATTTGCCTTGATTTTGACTCCAATATTGACACAGGTCATAGGGAGTTAACCTTGATAATTGCTTATCAGTTCATATTGATTCTTTTTAACTTGTAAATCTCAAGGATTTGAACAGGGCTTTGAAGAACTGAGAACCACTGCTTGTTTACTCAACACTTGCCACTGTGATTAAATTAGCTAAGCTATAGCTAGGATCAAGGTGAATGGAAGTGCCTAGTAGTAAGTATTTCCTGTAGCCCAGGATGCGTTCCTGTCTATCTTAAGGATGCCTTTATAAAGCTTACTTAAGAAGTCTTTCTTGACTTGGAAGACCCCCTCCAACTATAAACCAGTTTCTAATATCCCATTCTTTGGAAAGGCAGCTGAGAAACTGGCACTATTCCAGGTGCATCTGAACGAGGCAGATGTTTTGGACCCATTTCTATTGGGATCGTATACGGGATGTGATGCCGAGAATGCTTTGATCACATTAAGGGAAGGCCTATGCTGGAAAATAGAGTGTAGCACTGTTAGTTGTCTTAGGCATTGTTGGGTACCAATGACAATAATATCCTTTTGGACCAGCTAATGTAATTAGGCTTTGGGGCACTGTTTTGCAGTAGGGTCTAATCTTTTCTACCAGGTTGTACATTACTCAAAAAACGATGCCGGGTTAGTCCCTTTTGATTCTCATGAAATTTGTATACAGGTAGTCCTTGACTTACAACAGGTTGTTTAGTGACCATTCAAAGTTACGACGGCACTGTAAAAAGTTTATGTCCATTTTTCATCCTTACGACTGCTGTAGCATTCCCTGTGGTCACATGATCAAAATTCAGATGCTTGGCAACTGGTTCATATTTATGATGGTTGCAGTGTCCCAGGGTCATGCAATCACCTTTTACGACTTTCTGACAAGCAAAGTCAATGGCGAAGCCACTTAATAACCATTTTGCTCATTTGACAAATGCAATGATTCACTTAACAACTGTGGCAAGAAAATTTGCAAAATGGGGCAAACTCACTTAGCAAATGTTTCACTTGGCAACATACATTTTTTGTTTCATTTGTGGTCATAACTCGAGGATTACCTGTATGAGGTTATTCAGGGTTCTAGCTTGTCTTTTCAACCTCTACCTGAAATCATTGATGGAGGCCACCTAGAGCTATGGAGTTAGGTGCTGTCAGTACGCTGATTACTCCCAGCTCATTTTACTTCTTATCTTCTAATTTCATGGAAGCAGTCAACGTCTTTGAACATTGTCTAACCTTAGTAATGGTCTAGATGAGACAGAACAAGTTGGAATTAAATCCAGACAAAATGAAGAAGCTGTTCATAATAAGGAAAAATGGATTCTGGGACTGAAGGAAAACACGCTGTTGATGATGATGCATTTCCTCAGAAGGAGCAGGTTTGGAACTCTGAAGTGTGTCTTCATCTCCAGCTGTTCCTGGATTTGCAGATAGTAGATATGATGAACAGCATGTTTGCGGTTATGATTACTGTATCAACCATGATGCTTCCTGAACTTGCCAGACTTAGTGACTGTTATCCATGCTTCATTACAACCTACCTTGATTTCCACAATGTGCTTTACTGGGCTGACTACCCTTGAAAAGTGCTTCCAAAAGTGATTGGAAATTGCAATTAATGCAAAACGGGCAAAGATCTGGAAGGCCCCAACTTGTTTACCTTTATACTGGCTACAATGCTGAGATCAGCCAGAGATGATATTCTTGCTGCCATAGATTTGTCTATCTGTAAAAAGCACTCTATAGAGGAAGGTGCTTGGCTCCATTGTCCCAGTATTGAGGAAGCTGATAAAAAGAAGAATCTTTTCCACCATGCTTTTAATTATTAATGCTTTTTTAATGTTTATTTTTTATCTGGATGTTAATTGTTTAAATGTTATTTTGTTATTCTTATTAAGGTATTTTTTTTGAAAAACTAATAAATTGCTTTATCAGATGGACAGAAAGATGGTAGCTTTCAGCCTTTTGCAATTCTTACCCTTCAGATGTCTCCTTGCATTTGTGTTTTGTCTGGTCTGGTCCAGGATCTTTTGTTATCTCCTGTGTTCAGAATTAGTTCTTAAGAGAAGGGATGTAATTTAAGTTACGTGTTGAGTGGGCAGCTTTATTAAATAAATGAATGAATGAATGAATGAATGGAAGTTGGCTTTCCATGGCTGCTTCCTTTGGTTTCTTCAGCTTGAAAGCAGAAGATACTCTGGAAGAAACATTATATTAATTTATTGCTAAAGACAATTTAGTCTACTCTAATTGAGTGCTTCAAGGTGATTGTATTCTGTGCAAAAAGGCATAATAGGTTGGTACAGAGCATGAGAGAAGGCAGGGAGGCTGATGCTTTGATCTTTTTCAGGCCCTGGCAATGGAACACCATCTCTAATTGCACGTGGTGGCAAGATAGAAGCATACAGTAACAGGTGTCTGTACTTTGCTCCAGAGAATGACTTTGTACCATGGAGATCAGACTCTGCCTTGTTGAGGCACAGCAGTTGCATACTTCATCAGGGCACTTTGCAGTGGGTGGGAGACATTCTCTTGAACTTTCAGCAATTGGAAGAGGCTTTCTGTACATAGGCAGCACTGAAGTAGCCCTTTCATATCACCTATGGTAGAGCCTGGGGCGGCTATGCATAACTCCCCTCCCCAATTAGACACAGTACAGGTGTAAGAAACCCTGAACAGACATGCGGTGGCACCTCATTTGCAAGTCTGCATTTCCTATCATTCTTTATCTAAAATAAATCCTGACAATTCTTCTTCCAAAATAGTAAGACAGCTTGCAGCATCTCCCTTCCCTCTCCAACTAACTCAATTTGTTAAAGAGACCATGGAAAGAGGAACAAGTGTAAGAGACCCCTCTTGCTGTTGCTGTTACTTAGATAAGTGGTCCTTAATTCAGGCCCTAATTTCTCTTTCCACAACAACTTGCAGGAAGAAGAGTGAAATCCACATATTTGAGGGATCTTTGAGTTGTTTTAATAATAAAAAGGTATTGTCCCAATATGCATTTGAGCCTTTTTCTTATGGTAGCTTGACTTTGTTCTCTTTATACTATTTCTCATTGTTCCTTTTTCTATAATTTAAACTGTAATGTTCATGGGCAGGTAAGTTTATTTTTATTGCTGTTTGGCAAATCATGATGCATGCAGATAGCATGGTACCTAGACAAGTAGATAAATGTAGGATCTATGGCAGAAGATGGGCAATAAAAGAGTCTATATAAATCTGTAAAATCTTTACTTGTTACACTTTGTCTTTCATTATCATTTTTAATATATATTGACTATCTAATATAGAATTAAAGGCAAAAATCTTATTTAAAAACTATCCAGTATTTGCAAGATGAGTTGCATATTTGTATATTGTGATGGTAATATTGTTTTTATTTTTTGCAGGCATAACAGTATTTTAATAAGAAGATGGTATTTTAATAACAGGCAATTTGGAAGCAGAGCAGGGGTCTCTGAGAATGGAGATTTATGTTTTAATTCTGATTTAGGCTTATTCATCACTGGCTTGAGCGATGGGCCCCGCTTTCTGCTGAGAAAGAATTCAGTCATGAAAAATGAATTCCATTTAAAGGACCATATGTGAGATTAGATTTTGCGTAGGCATTGAAGTCCCGCTTTGCTTTGCCCCTATCCATGGCTAATAAACATGGAGAGATATTGGCCATATTTTAGTTTGAGGTGCACTGCAATTCTTTTCTCCCTGGGGGCTACTGAACTGTAAAGCTTCAGGCCTATAACAGACCCAGAGGTCATCGAATGCAGCTTCTCGTACAGAGGCAATTATGATAGATTTCAAAAATACAATTAGATACAAAATTGTGTGTGTTGGGAAATTGTTGTTTAGAAGGACAACTGAAGTAATTAAATAGAACAGACTACTTTACAGTTTTATAGATTGGCATGTTTACACCTCCAAGTTAATATTGGAGAGACATTTCTTTATTATACCAAGAGGTGTGTAAGCAGGTCTGGGATTTAGGAAGCCCCAGCAAAATGCTCCAATGACATAATAGAAACCCTCTTACTTGGGAGGTGGGAGATAAAGTTCTTACCAACTACGAGTGCTAAGCACTTATAAGCCATCTATTCTTTACAGTTTTCCACAATGCCTAAAATACAAAATACCTGACGGTCTCTGAAGTATCACCAATCCTACCATAAATCTGTGATGATCTAATGGGGAGGGCAGCAAAGCCCCACCATTAGTCTTGTTAAGAGGGAAGGAGAGAATTATGCACAAGCATCTGCCTCCAGATTTTAAGTACTGTTTCCAATACTGTGAATGAGTTAGAATGACTTACCCTCAGTGATTTGCCCCTTATGGTGAAACACAGCATGCTATGAGTGTATCTTCTAATTGGAAAAGTGGTAACTGTATATCATTGATTTATGTAGAGATGCAATGGATGCTGCTGTGAAGGCAATTAAAAAAATAGGATCTTAAGACCCAAAATGTTCAACCTTTGGCTCAGTGCAGCAAACCCAGACTTAGAACATTTCCAGAGATATGTATCTAGCTACTGTTTGAAGATGTATGGCAATGCAATGTTCATAGGCAATAGATTTCATTGCTAAACTTCTCTTATCAAAAAGTTTATCCTGATGATCAAAGAAAATGTATTTGTCTGTAATTTGTCTCATTAGATCTTGTCCTGCTCTATAGGGAACAACAGAAGAAAGAATAAACTTCCCTCTATGACAGTATTGTCGATATTTAAAGAGAAATTGAGTCCATCATCCACCTAGCACATTTAGTTTCTACAGTCTTTCTTCTTTGGACATGCTTTCTATGTTGCTGGCCATCTTTACTACACACTTCTGGGTATAAATTTTTGTAGGTTACACCATTTTTCCAGTATGGTTTCCAGAACAAGATACCCTAGAACCAGTTTGGTCTAGTGATTAAGGCACCACTCTAGTGGTGGAGAAATGGAGTTCTTAGTTCCGCTTTAGGCATAAAAGCCAGCTGTGTGACTTTTGGCCAGTCACTCGCTTTCAGCCCAACCTACCTCACAGAGTTGTTGTGGGGAAAATAAAAGGAGAAAGGAGCATTTAACATGATCATCACCTTGAGTTATTTATAAAAATAACAAAGATGGGATATATTGTAAATAAAATAAAATAAATATTCCTAATAAAAAAGAATTAGCACAAAATAAAATAATTGCTTGTCATAATTTGGCGAATCTAGCGTTTTTTTAAAAAAATGTAGACTAAAATCTTATAGGCTTTTTCTAAAGCTCATTGTCAGCGCTCAGTATCTAAACATTAGGTTTAACTGACCGCTTTAACTACCTCCGTGAGCCACAACATATTTCCCATCTCCAGTGGGAGCTACCAGAACAAAAATAAGTATAGAAACAGATACGATAGACTAGATCAAAATACAGGATACAGAAGTTTGGGGTCCAATATGTTGCATGACCCAGGATTCACATTATAATATAATATTTTCATTTGTTTGCATATCCTGTTATATGAAAGGAGCACATTTCTTTTATTAACTTTAAAGTTTACAATGTTCTGTGAACCCAGCTAGTGAGTGTGCTGGATTCAAACATTTTTTTTTCTCTTTCCTTCTCATGGCACAAATGCAATTCTGTGTGCCCCAATAGGATAATTACTGAGATTTTGGGATGAGAGAAAGAGAAAATTCTCACAATTCCTGACATTTTTGTTCTGGCTTCCAGTTACAAGTGATTCTAGCAGTTCTTTTGTAAGGAAAAAGATCAATTTTGTGCCTGAGGCAGAAGCAGATGCTTCTTTCTTGTCCTAATATCCAAGTCTAGCTGCATAAAATCCAGGTTTTTCCTGACAATGAGGCTGGGGAAAAAAAACACTTAAATACCTCTCCCCATCCCAGCCACTAAAAATACAGGAATAGCAAATGGATCATGTGTGCTATTTTTCATCTTACTATAAGCCTCCTGTCTACAGAAGCTTCTTAATACTGTCAAATGATTAAATTGGTTCTATTAGAACAGGGGCTACTCTTTGTCCACCCCCCCCCCCAGTAATTGTAGAAGGAAAATATGTAAACTTTAAGTGAGAAAACATTTGTGCTTCCAAGGAATGGGCATACTTTATGCAATTCTTCAAACTCTACTTTGAAGAATTCCCACAGCAATGCCCGTAAACAAAAATAAAATATAAAAAGTGCAGAATCATAGTAGTGATAATTAATGAGTAATGAAAACAAAGGACAACCAAAAACAACAGGATAAAAAGCAGACCACAGGAATATTCAATGATTTGGGCTAAAAGTCTTCCTTGCTCTAAAAAGACAATAGGGTTGAGAAAGATAAGAATTTCCTGGGGTGAAAATCATAACTGAAAAGGTTCTCAGGATTTGACTTTCTGAAGGCAAGGAGATCCTATTTCTGAAAGCAAAGAGATCCAAAGAAGGTCTATGTCAGCCTTGGGAGCCATATTTGTAGAAGGCCTCTGCGGCTGCCACAATTAGTGCCTGGGAATATGGGAGGGGGGTTGTTCACACAGAGCTGGGGGTATTAGACACAACAGCATTGTTCCCCAGAGAGTCAAGGACATGTCAACCTGCATCTGGAGGAGGAGTGGCAGAAGGAAGAACTGAGTTTGGGATGGAGTTGGATTGGGCCATGTGATCAGCGATGACAGCAGGAGAGTGGATTTTTGAATATCTCTTGGGGAGGGAAAACCTGAAACTTTCAGATTCAGGTTTTCCCAGATGTGCCAATATGACTTCTTCAATAAATT
>JANHFL010003102.1:222943-240310 GCA_032468155.1 Oxyrhabdium leporinum
TAGAATAGAATAGAATAGAATAGAATAGAATAGAATAGAATAGAATAACAGAGTTGGAAGGCACCTTGGAGGTCATCTAGGTGTGGAAAAAAATAATCTCCATCACTTTCCAAAAGGAAGAAACACATATTTTTGAGATTTTTCTTTGGCTTGATCCATGCATGAACTTCAGAGCAGAAGGGATTACAAATACATTTAGAAAATTAGGCTGATCCAGTGCGGATATCTGAATTGGTTCAAACCAACCTTCCTTACTGGACCTAATTAAATTTGATCTGATTTGGACTATTCATGTCATACATGCATTTGTGCAAAATATCTAGATTGGTCCAGTATGTTCAGCTTGATTTGTTAAATCAAGTTAACACACGGAAGCAGTCCAAGCTGATTTGGAACTGTGAATATTATACAGGTTGAAAAAGTGCTACAAAAGTGTTAGCACTGGGATTTTTAACATTTAGCATGGACAAGAATGTTGAGGACTATCAGGCTGACAATACATGGCAGCTTTATCCAGATGGATGATCTTGTTAGGGGAATGACAAAGGGAATGCAATTCTGATGATTCTTTTGGAACACTTAGCATCTTTTGATACACTTATACAAGAAAGATCACCTGTAAGATTTAGGAATAAGGAGCTATAGCTGTGCGGTCCTTTTCTTTGTATCTCTCAGGAAGATTTCAGAAGGCATCACTTGGAGACAGTTGCTCCTTGAAATGGCAGCCATTAGATGGTGTTCCCTCGGGGCTCCATTCTGTCTCTATTTCTTAGTATCTACATGAAACTACTGAGGGATATCACCAGGAGATTTGGAGCTGGATACTATCATTATGCTGACTATATTTCTGTGTCATCTACAGGAAACGATCAGCTCCTCTGAATGTCTGTTATACTGTACTTAGAAATGGGCCAGATGTGGGATAATATATTGAAACGGAATCCATACTTATTGTTAGGGGCTGGAACACTTAGTCAGCATCTGAAGAGGTTGCCAGGTTTTGAAAGACTGTGATTTTCTATACTCACCAAATGTGAGTCTATTTTCATGAGATGTGAAAGTAGCAATGATTTCCAGTGAGAATGTTGACAAAAAAACAACAAAAAGATAGAGCTCTGATCCAGACAGTGAACTGCTCTCTTGCTGGAATAATGGTAAGCATCCCTTGCCACCGGAAGTTATAATTCTTTGTTTTTCTTATTCTTCCTTGCCATGCCTCTTAGAATCCTCACCCAGGAAATTTTCTGATTAAAAAAGGAGGGGTGGGAGGAGGAAATTGAGAGAGAGGGAGAGAGATTGATTCTGGTTGGCTGCTGCAGAATTACTAGCAGCAACAATTGTAAAGCTCCATTTGGTCTCAGTTCACTGGAGACAGTACAGCCTTCTGATCATTCATTTCAAGCTGGCGAATTGATTCCTGTGATGGGAGGCAAAGAAGTGAGACAGGAATTGAATGTTCAGATGCTGAGTTTTCTCTCTTACAGCTGCATCCTAGAGAGCTATTGTGCACAATGAGAAGGCAGGAGCTGGCTGACTGGCTGGGTTCCCACATTCCTCTCCTCCTCACAACACATTCCCTACCTAAAGATGAATCAGCAGCCCTGTGCATTAACCCTGACTTTGTTAACTAGAGCTTAATGGGGCAGATGAAAGGCGAAGGCTGTTTTCTGCAGCTCTGGAAAATTCTCCTTCCCTTTTCCTCCCCCCTTTTAAAGGCTACATGAGCTGGAAGACAAGACTGTAGAAGAGGAAGACATGTTGGAGGCTTAAGGAGATGCTAAGGTTGCCCACTGTTTCTCAGGCTCTTGCACTTATGCTTTTAACAGACCAGTTCTCTTTATTTCTTTGGTATGGGTCTTTCTTGCTCTGCTGACATGCCTTTTTTTCTATTGGCATTTAAATTTGCATTATGTGGGTGGGAATATTGTCTTTTGAGAACCTACATTGCATCATTGTTTGTTTTACAATAATTGCACCAACTTAGGTTGTTTTATATGCAACTTTGTTTTGTGTCTTTGAATCAGTTTTTGACTTCTGGAAACTGCCTGGAGAAGTCCCTGCAGTTTTGTAGGCAAGGTTTTTTAGAAGTAGTTTGCCATTGGCTCAACCCTACAACTGAGGGCAACTGGTCGAAGGTCACCCTGCTAGCTTTGAGCCTAAGGTGGGATTATAACTCACAGCTTCCTAGTTTGTAGCCTGATGCCTCAGCCATGAACACCAAACTGGGTCCCTTACACGAAGAGTACAAAAAGCAAACATTATATTGGAACATATCCTAAATTCATAGCATGTGTGGCCAGTTGAAGGTCACAAAGTATTGTGTGTAGGAACACTGATGCTATCCATTTAATTAATTAAAAATAAAAGTAGACATACAGTAGACATCCCAGAAAGCTGATATCGATAGCTGTACATCTAAGCATTAGAATTACTTGCTCTTCAAAGCCTTTTATCTAAGTTTTGTAACTTTCTCTTGTCACTTCCTATAGAGTGGAGACTGGAGAGGCATGAAGGTAAAATCAGAACACCTGTTCTTATCTTTGTGGACGTCACTGGAGAAAGGGTTGAAAGCATGCTAGCTGAAAATCTACTTGGCATCTTTGAAAAGGCAAGTAGAAATCCAACACATTAAGATATTTTATTGAATTTCCATCCTGACCTAAATGATTGTTTGGGATACAGCTGTTAAAAAGCCCACCATGAGTCAGTATGAAAGTGTGCCATATGGAGAGATATAGAAGTTAACCCTCATTTGATTATAGAGTTCGGCAGATCTGTCACAAACTCTTAACCAAACTTTTGTAAGAAACAGAAGAGGCCTGTAGAGATTCTCAGACACCAGGTCATAGTTGTCCCAAAGGTGCTTTCGCAGGAGGCAACTGGACTTTCTTGATTTTTCTTTGAAGACTTTTTGCTTCTCATCCAATAAGCTTCTTCAGCTCTGACAGGATAATGGGGAATGGAAGGATTTATATTCCTTGCAGAAGCTGGTCATTTGCATCCTTTTTAGAGGAACCTTGAAGCATTCCCCACTATCCTGTCAGAGCTGAAGAAGCTTCGTGGATGAGAAGCAAAGAAAAAAACAAGGAAGTCCAGTTGCTTCCTGAAAAAACACTTTTGGGACAAACCGAGAGGCCCTTTTGTGTCTCTTCCAACAGAAGAAGCCCTTGAGCTCCCCAAGGAAAGACATGAACTCATTACAATAGTAAAATAAATGAATAAAAAGGAATTAAGCAACATCAATGATTCTAGCCAGTATCATGTACTTCTCTATCCACAAGCTTTTCTCTGGTCTTTACCTTTTGCTGGAGCCCAAGACTGTTATTTTTAAAGTTCGTCAGGAAATAGTATTAAGGTAAACAAAGTAAAAAATGGAGGAGCAGTTGGGTTTACATTTAATTACCATTTAGGTGCAGAAGAAGAGTCAATCAGGAGCTGCAAGGGTTTCAGGCTGCAATTTGAGTCTTTGAAGTCACTCCCTAAGGCTAGGAACAAACAGTTTTGATGCAGAAGATGTTTTTCCCACCCCCATCATAGCTTAATGTGATGTGCAAATTTAGCCATTTTGACTTATAAACTGGGTTGGGAATTTGTTTGGTAGATGAACTTAATCAATTAGGGAATAATCAAACCACAGTATGCCATACTCTGATATGAGAATCCAGTTGTAACTCTAAAGGACTCACCAGAGAACTAAGAGCCCAGCTAGATGGGGACCGATCAAACTAGTTTGATGGGGTTTTTTTGAAGTTTAATTGCAGGTGTTTTCCCTATGGAAATAGGAAACAGAATCCCATTGGAATCATAACAAAAATACATAAGTTTTGAATTCTCTACTATTCCTCCTCAAGGAAAATGGTGAGTTTTTTAACGATAACTTATAAGCTATTTAAGGATAATTAAAAGTAAGAGGAGAAGGAGAACACAAAGGTGCCTGATGCTGAAACCTAGAGTGGGTAAGTCATATTCCATTGGCTATATGCAGCTCTTGAGCTCCTTATGTATATCAGACTATCTCACTATCACAGTGACAAAATTCAGTAGTGAAATGGCCAGTTTTCCATGTTGTTGTTCTTCTAGAAATTAAAAGGCTGGGGAGGGAACTGGGAGGCTTCTAGAAGGAAAAGTAATTCAATTTCTTCCCTTAAGATGTCAAGCTGTCAAAAAGTAATAAAGATGGATACTGAAATGTAGTAATATTACCTATGATTCTGAGCAGCATAATTTGTAGCCAAGGACCTTTGGAATTTTAAGGCTGAAAATGAGTGAATTTGCTTTCCAGAGATTGCTACTTCTCTTTCCATTTGAAAAATGGGAAAAACACCAAAGGGCCAAAAGCTCACTCTTGCAGTACAGTACTCCTTGGCCATGCAATGGACAGTGATTTTGAGCCCTAGGAAAATGGGATACAAATATTCTAATTATGGATAACCAGGGCTGACATCTTGTTTTTTGTTGATGCAATCCTTCCTTATACGACACAACGAATAATAGAATCACAGAACTATTTAGAGTCCAATACATTGCTCCATTTAGGAATTCAGATTAAAGCATCCATGACAGATGACAGTCTAGATCGCATGTAAACATGCTCAGTGAAAGGCAATTTTTTGCTGGTAATCGTTGAACTGCCAGGAACGTTTCTCTAACTATAGAAAAAACCTATAGCTAAAATTTGTTATTTGGTGTTCTGAAATTATAGAGTACACACAGTTGCCTTTTTCAGTGTGACACCCTTTTTGATATTTGAAGAGCACTATCATATTCTTCTCTCAGGCTTCTCATGGTTAACATCTTTTAGTCTCTGTTTCAATTACTAATGAAGATTTTTTCCAATAACTTTTTCACAGGTACCATTGTCAAGTCAGGTATCCCTTATCCTATAGCCCTACATTTTTACTTTTGTTTCCTAATTGATGAACTTAGCATTTTTTCATTGTTAAAATTGGGGGTGGGTGGGGTGTATCCATGTTTCATATCTTTTTTTGGTTATTTTTTGCATTTATCATAAGCCTTGAGAGCCAGTTTGGTCTAATGGTTAAGGCACCAGCCAGAAACCAGTTACTGCCTCTCAGGCCATGACATCAGGCTCAGCTGACTGGTCAATTCACCTGTCCCAACCAAATGGATAAACACTTGGTTGATCCAAAGGGGGAGGGGAAGCAGAACTTGCACTTGCAGGAAAATGGTAAATAAAAAAATTGCAAACCTCAGTTCATCCTAAATCTTGGCATTCCTGACTTCATACTTGCAGATTTGGGCTATTTCCTGATATTTTGCTTTTGCTACAGTATATTTTTAAACTTGTCCTTGATAAATGGTAATGTGTGGCCAGAAGAATCCTCCAGAAGTGCTCTATTTTAACCAACTTCTGGAAGTGAAAAGGTCAGTCTTATTCCCAGAAGGAAATGATTCCAGAGTGTTACTGACATAAATAAAAACAAACAAAGTGATTTTCTTTTTTCAGACATCTTCACTTTAACAAAATT
Source organism: Oxyrhabdium leporinum (assembly GCA_032468155.1). Taxonomy (NCBI): domain Eukaryota; kingdom Metazoa; phylum Chordata; class Lepidosauria; order Squamata; family Cyclocoridae; genus Oxyrhabdium; species Oxyrhabdium leporinum. The sequence continues at coordinate 228,433 of JANHFL010003102.1, forward strand.
GGACATCACCAGCACATGGAGGATTGACTCAAACAAATGGACTCTGATTGGAGAAGGAAGTCCTGCGAGTAAGTCAGTGCCAGCCATACAGGGCTTTGCTAAGCAAAACTATCACTTTGAATTGCACCTGGAAATCTATTTGCATCCACCCTGCTCTTTGTGATGAATGCCACTCAAGAAGCAGGCTGCTGCATTTTGGATAACTTGCGGTTTCCAGATAGGCTTCAAATGTGGCTCCTTGTAAAACATTGTAGAAGACCAATTGAATGGTATTAAGAGCCTGAGTCCTGGTAGTCAGTTCTTCCCACTCAAGGTAGAGCTTGAGGAATCCACCACAACCTGGTGATGGACAAGGAGCTTGGGAAGTGAGTCTGCTGGGCAGAATGGGGGTTGTACACTGGCAGAACTATCAGTTGTCCTTAGCACTCAATTTCATATATAGGGCAACACATTTTTAGCCATCATCAAATTCTCATGGATTGTCACATGCACTATTTCTTCTTGTAAGAGACCATAGTTCTAGTCCTGCCTTAAGCATGAAGCCAACTGGCTAGGTGGTTTGGGCCAGTCATTCTGTGTCTCTTAGCCCTAAGAAGACGATAATGACAAACATGTCCAAAATGCTGCCGAGAAAACTGCATGGACATGTCCATATAATCACTAGAAGTTGAGAATGACTTGAAGGCATAACAAGAAAAACAAAAAAAACTACCTCTCCTGCCCTAACCTGCTCTGCAACCTTGATGTAAACCACCTGTCACCATTTGGGCAGATCTTGGACAGAGGAACAGTCCATCCTTGTTCAGCCAGGTTTTGTTGACAAATGCCAGGCCTGTTACTTTCTCCAGTATTAGGTCACAGAGGATCAGGATCTTATTACAGATACAGTTGGAATTTGGTAGAACCACCGTAAGTGAATTCTACATTCTGGCATTATGAATCTGGCATTCATAACCCTGTCTGAGACTGAAGAACTGGCAGAGGGGATTGGAACCTAATTTTCCATCTCCCTTTTCCTATACAGACTTGTTCCCTGCACCCCATCATATTTCCCTCAGCTCTTTGCTATTGCAATCCACCTCCTCTCCCCAATTCTCTAGCTTCCTATCAGTCTCTATGACTCCTGTGTCCATTCTTGGTACTCAGCAGGATAGTCCACAGAGCACTCTTAAGTCTTCCTCCCAATAGCCCTTCTTTCCCATTCCTTCACCAGTTATTGGACTCCTCAGGATTTTCAACCCCCTTGCTGACTTTCGACCTCCTGCCTTTATGTTCCCTCATACCACTAACTAGGCTCTATATCTTCATCTCTATGAAGATAGAAGCAGGGACTATAATGTCAGGGATTTTTCTCAGGCTATAAGCTTCCTTTTCCCTCTCTTCTGGAATTGGTCCTTCACCTCATCTGCCTAAGCTATTCCAACCAAACAAGCCAAGGAGGCACCGTCTCCTTTTCTTTGTTAGGCCCCTTCCCCACTGTACCCTTCTCATCAGTTCTCTAGCTCACTGAGACTTCCAATATAGTGCACAAAAATAAAAAAAATGATTATGTTATTGCTGCAAGGAAGAGTTATTATAACAGCAAAGTTGTAGTCAGGATCTGATTGTGGAAATACTTATGAATTTCCAAATCAAGCTAGAGCAAAAGACCAAAGCCACTATATGTTTCATACTTGTGTATATATATATATATATATATATTCACCATTTTCAAGAAGAACAAGAATTGTTTTGAAGTTGTGAACTTTTTTGATATGGAACCAGGGGAAAGAAATTCAAGATGTTGTTGGGTATAGAAAAGGGTTTAGAAAAGGCCAAAGAATAATATATATTATTGCTTCTGCTTTGTTGATGTGCTTTATTGAGTGCAGAAAGGTGTTTATTGTGTTGGCCATGTCAGGCTGTAGAATGCCTTTAGGAAAGTAGTGATCCAAAAATGTCTCACTGTTCTCATGCATAAATTATATAAGACAGAATATGGTGAAACAATTGGCTCCAGTTCAACAAAGAAATAAGATAAGGCTATATACTTATTTATTCAAGTCAAATGCTAAATACAAATTAAAGGAGGCTGCACTGAAAGGTGAATGTAGTTTTAAAATTGAGTGTGGAAGATACATAAATAACCTGCAATGCGCCCGTGATATGATTGTTGATAGCTGAAAATGTAAATAACCTGCAAGCTCTAGCGATGAAAGAAACACAATGAAAAAAACCCCCTTTTAAAATATAAAGATTTCAGTAATGACAGCAGGCACTTATTGCTAGCCTTAGAACTGACAATGAAGATATTGAAGTCATGGATAGTGTCTGTCTTTTAGGATTGACTATCAACAATAAAATAACCAGACGTCAAGAAATACACCACAGATTAACAGTTGGTAAGGTAGCAACAAAGGTTTTGAAGAAGTTGGATGCTATGGCATCTCTACTGTACACCTACAAAAGTCAGAATCCTGCAAGAAGTGGTTTTTTTCTCTGACAACCTATGGAGGTGAAAGTAAACTTTGAAGAAATAGGACAGAAATAGTAGTGATGAACCTTGGTGTTGAAAAAGATTCCTGAGAATACTATGAGTAGCCAAGAAAAGAAACAGAATAAATCAGTTCAGAATTCATTATATTATCAAATTTTAGAGAAGTTCATAATGCTGGGAAGGATGGAAGGAAAGAGAAGAAGAAAATGATCTTGCAATCATTTTCAATCTTCCAATGATGAATCAATCTTGCAATGTTATGTACAGGAAAATCTAACAGACTGGGGGAAGTTCAATCTATTATGTGGTTGCAAAAAGTGTACAGTGACTTGATGGCAGAAATCAATTGATATGTAGGAAGAAAAATTCCAGGTCCAGTTCCAATCCAGGAATAAAATGGAGGCTGATTGGAAAGAAAGTTGGTTTATTGATGAAGCAGAACCAGCAGCAGTGTGTGGTTCTGAGACAGCTGACAAAAGAGTTGAGAGTGGGTGGGTTTTTATACCTTCTTTGGGTTTTGTATTTGAGCTTCCTGTTCCTGTGCAAGAACATGCCCTTTAATATTCTAATTGCTGTTGTCAGGTTCCTATGGGGTCATGGCTGGCTCTATAGGCAGAAGGGGAAATGCAAATCCCAGGTGTTTGTCTGAGTTAATCTTGTCAACCTAATTGATTATCTGGAGTTTCTGCCCAGTCTTTCTGAATGGATTACCAAGTCTGCATTTTAAAAAGCTGGCCTCCTCAGTTTCTGCTTGGGGCAGGGAGACTAATGCTGGTTTCTGCCTCCCTTAAGATATTTTTTTTCATTTCTCCTTTAAGGGGAATATTCTATCCCACCTTTTTAATATTCCCCAAAATATTTCATTCTCTAGGAGGGTGGGTGGGTGCTGACTTTCTACAGATAAAAGCCACTTCTTTCTTCTTCCTCAATGCAATCTCTTTCCCCATCCATTTTGGCAGTGTAGGAAATAATTGTGTATGCAGGTCTCCTGTCCAGGCAAGTGGGGTCCTTTTTATTCAGAAGTATGAAGACTCCTGGTGCTGGTGGAGCTGGAACAAAAGTTTAGAGCTGATGACAAAATGTGCTCTCTGTTCTAAGTCCTGTTCCAGATCTAGGGTTGAACTCAATCTTTAGTGGGTGCTGCGGCCAGGTGAAGATAATATCCTGGCAAATGAGGCACTTCTTACTCTGGCCTAAAAGCAGTTGGAGCTCCTAGTGTTATAGATCTGGAAATTCATATGTTTTTTTCCCAAACAGATTGTCATTTTTTCCCCTTCGTGTACATTTTGTGAGGAAAACTCAGATATTATTTGCTCTTTATTGATAACAGCAGCTGCTACTCTTTATTTTAAAGAGTAAACAACACCTATTTCTAGCATCAAGCTGTATATTTCAGAAAGCAGGCTTCAAGGAAAATATCTCCAACTTTACCAGTTATAGTTTTTTTAAATATGGTAACCTTAATCAGCTGTAGTTCAGCTGGTGAACTAGTTACCTACTTCTACAAGAGAACATTGCTGTGTTTCAAACACTCAAAATTGTTCAGCTTTCAAAGCTGCATAATATTAACCCAAGGGCCAATCTGCAGAGAAGACTTGTTTAAACCATCAAAATATATGTTATTATAAAAGAGAGCAACTATTAGGATGACTGCTACAGCTTTCCCCCCCCACAGTTTAATTACAAAAACAGTGCAGTTAATTAGGAATGACAAAGAAATGATAGAGAAATACATGAAATAGAACTGAAAAGTTCCTCTTTATGCTATTTTCAAATGAACCAGAGGGAATGTCTAAATTACCTGAATTATATGGAGTTTGTACAAGGAAATATTATGAATGGCTTTGAAAGCTCATCATTATTTTATCTATTTAGTTGTTTAGGACAATCCTTTTATACAGTGCTGAGAGTATTCTTAGCAATCAATGAAAGGTAGGAATTAAACATGCAGAAACTTAACTATAGTACCCATTGCTTATATTTGGAACTATAAATCTTTGTGCCCACTTCCCCTTCAACACCTTATTAAACATCAACTGGTTTGTCATAAAATCTTTCCAATTTTTGGTTTTTCATAACCATAGGATTTGCATTCTCCAGGAAATGCACCAAAACCATTTTCTTTCTTTGACTAGAAATTCTGTGTAGAGTATGATAACATGTGAATTTACCTTTATCTCTTCTCAACATAAAGGAAGGAGCTGGACATTTTAAAGAAGGGAGAAGAAGAAGAAGCTGGCTGAAGGGAAAGCAGTTAATTCTTACAACATCAGGAGAGAGAGAGACAGAGACAGAGACAGAGGGTGGGAGGGAGGAGAGAGAGAGAGAGAGAGAGAGAGAAAGAGAGAGAGAGAGAGAGAGAGAGAGAATCTTCTTGTTTTATTCTCCACCCTTATGCAAAACCAGTCAAGAATTGTGGTGATTATCGGAGGCTTGAGAAGGAAGATATCCAAGAGTAAGAATGGGGTTCTCAAGAACTTACAAGAGGCACCACCACCGACAAACGCACTTATCCAGGATCTGGGAATGAATAAGCCAAAAATAAATGACCATACTAACAAATAAACAGATATTAGCCATAGGAAAAGCCTTCCAAGAGCCTTGGGAGTACATGAAAGCTGAGATGATATAGCACTACTAAGGCTAAAAATGGAGTAATGGCAGCTCTTTGTTTATGTAAAGAACCAAGTGTATTTTTTATACAGTTTTATAATAAACATTCTTTTCCCAGTGGGAGGGTATGTCCTGTCAGATATGAAACATCACTAAAAGAACCCATGACAAAAGTGTACAATCCTGAGTAAAGGCAAACTGATATAGATGCTGCACTATAGCCAGTAAGTCTAACTTTTAGACTTCCCTATATAGTTGAGGGAAAGATTGAAGGCAAATGAGGTACAGGCAGAAGAAGAACACCATGGCTTCAAAATCTGAGGGATTGGTTTGGATAAAACTCAGCAGCACTTTTTTGTGCGGTTGTTGATAAAAATAGGATCGCCAGCATGATTGCCAACATCTGATGATGGCTATGGTACAAGAAGAAGATATAGTTGAGTCTTTATCTAGTGACTTGGAATCTGACATGTTTGGAGAAATGTGCCCTTCAGAATTTGTATTCTGCTTTTCACATAAAGAAATCAGCATAAAATTGTGGCGAGACCTGTAGGTTGAAAAATGCAATAAATGAAGTGCTATTGATATTGCAGACTCTGTATATTCCAACTAGTTAGCTGTGAACTATAAAACATCCCTTATTACAATTTACAGTTTTACTAGGTGATTTATACTGTGTTGACCATGGTTCTCAAACTTCATATTTTGTTTACTTTAATGTACAGTTGTAAGACCTGAAAGACCAGGTTAGGGAGAGATAATATAGGAGAAAAACTAGGTGATGTATGCGATCACTACGAGTCAAGAACATTTAACATTAATGGACAATTCCTGCAGAAGGGAATTATCTGAATATGCAGGTTTACAAGTGACAATGGTGAAGATTTTTTTGCAGCTTTGAATTAAAAAAAAAACCTTCAATTTTTTTGGTTGATAACATATATCTTAAGCCACGCTTTGGAGCTAGTTTTTTAACATTTAATTTCTTTACTTAATAAGCATTAAGAAAAATATACAAAGTGTTAGGGTTAGGTCTCCATGAATTACCTTACCAGGAAAAGTAGATATGGCAAGCTCGAAAATTCAGTGCCCTCTTAAGAATACCCATGCACTCCAAATCCAAGTTGGCAATATCCATTTTGCTCTCTGAATTCATGGAAAGCCAACCCTAACCCTAAGTGGATTTCCCCCCAATGGGATTTTACCATGTATTTTACCAGGAAATGTAGATAAGGCAGGCTTGGAAAGTTAGTGCCCTCCTAAGAATACCCATGTGCTCTGAATCCATTGGCGATGTCCATTTTGCTTTCCAAATTCATGGAGACCTAACTCTAAGTTGATTTGCCCACAATGGAATTTTCCCATGTATTTTAACAGGAAGTGTAGTTAAGGCAGGCTCCAAAAGAAAGCACCTCATAATCATGTGCATCCTCATAACCATGTGCTCCGAATTCATTGGCAATGTCCATTTTGCTCTTTCAATTAACTGAGACCTAACCCTAACCGGATTTGCTTCCCAATGGGATTTTCTCATGTATTTTACCACAAAATGTAGATAAGGCAGGCTCAAAAAGTCAGTGCCTGCCTAAGCATACATATGTATTCTGAATCTGTTGGCGATATCCATTTTGCTCTCCAAATTCATGGAGACCTAACCCTAAGTGGATTTCCCCCCAGTGGGATAGTCCCATGTATTTTTCCAGGAAACATAGATAAGGCAAGCTTGAAAATTCAATGCCCTCCTAAGCATACCCATATGCTCTGAATCCGTTGGCGATGTCCAAACAAACATAGAAACAAAATAAGTAAAACAGAAATAAATAAATGAGGAACTTAAAAATATATAGGTATAAATTTCCAGCTGAAAAAAGTCTTCACCTTTCTCACTTGAAAATTTGCACATGACCTGATACTCAGGTTTCTATATGGTGCCCTAACCCAATGTGCTCCACTGGCTGTGCTGACTCGAGATGGGCATTTTATCCAGCAAATGAGAGCACTCAACCCAAAAAGGTGCCATACAGTATGCCAGACTGAAGCCTATATTTACTTGCCTGAAAATAATGGCAGAAATTCTGTATAAACTTCTATTAGTATTTCACTGCAGAACACAATAAACAGATCACAATAATGGCATCCATTTATGGAGATTAACATTTCTAATGCCTCTTTGTATATTTGGATAAAGGACCAGTCTCTGAAAATGTAAGTGGTGGGTAGAAGAAATTACGTTTTACATCTAATACAATATATAGCTGATTTTGCTGTAAAATATTCTGTTAGAATATACACAGTGTGACTAGCTGAGACAACCCAGGAGCAAATATGGCACACAGGTTTGTATTTATATATAGTGGTTTTTATCCCTAAAAGCATATATACATACAAGTACTTTTATACAAGCCTTGAATACAGGAGAAATCAGTAACAAACTACACCACAGAAGCACACACGGGGGGTGGGGTGGTGGTGGAGGGGAGAGAGAGAGACATGCCCCCACATTGTCTGTCTTATATTACAGCCTCTCAAAGTGGTAGCAGTCCAATAGCCCTGCTGACTCATTGCTACCATTGCACAATCATTATAACATTACAGTATTACAGCATTACCACCTTACAGTAGCTGGTCAGCTATTAAATTATCATTACCCTGACATATTCTGTTATTCTGTTACTTGTTTTATGAAAACTTTTATGAAGACTCATACTATTTATGGGATTATTTTATCCAGTTATATTTTAAGTTTACTTTCACTTTTCTTTACTGATGATGTAGTTCGTATTTTATCATATAGCACAATGACCATTGACCATGGTGTTTGTGTTTTATAAATGCCAGTATGGTTAAGTGATTAACTTCTAGTCCTTCCTTAGACACAGAAGCTGTCAGGATGATTTTGAAGCAGACTGGAAAGTTTAAAAAAAAATCATGTCTACCAACTTGTACTGGACCACAGTGATAAATTACATTCCATAACGTATGGAATTTATATTCCATAATTAGTGAAGAAGCCCTCATCCTGTAGTAGATTGATTCAGTCTGATAATAATAAAAGTATTAAGATTTATATCTTGGCCTTACTTTGTATAAATCAAAGTAGTGTATATACTGCTTTCACTTCCTACTTTCTCTACAATTACAACCATGTAAATGCATTGGGGTGAGGGAGAGTGACCAGCCCAAAGTCGCCCAACCAGCTTTCATGCCTTTCATTCCTTTCACATTTCTCTCTTGTTCTCCAAGCACAAGAAAATATTTACTATAATTTGTACATGCCAAGCATACACAATGCTGTCAGCCATCGCTTCACCTTGATTTAATGCTTTATTAGGGTATCTTCCATAGATGCTGATGACTGATTAGATCTAACTATTTAATTCCCCAACCTGGAAGAATTTTACTGCTTTTCATTCCCAGAGATTGCAGACGGGATTCGTTTAACTGCGGAAATTGCAGGCACCTTAGTTAAAAGAAGAAACTCTAAGACAGGCAGCCCAAAATCCCCTGAATTGCTTAGAACTAGCCCTGAGTAAACCCGATTCACATAAATGCACTAAGCCAAAATCAATCAATCCACATGATGGCTTAGTATCGAGTTCCCCAATGTAGTATTGGGAGGTACCAGTGTGCTTAAGGAACTTAGCTGGCCTTTGATGGATTCCATGACATACCTCACTTTTTTACATGTTAATAACATTATTTTAATTTTGAAAGAAAGAAATGGGAATTGGGCATTCTGGAAAGCACCAGTCTCCATCAACTTCTTTATTTTTAAGAATGCTTCAAGGCCTTCAATGGATTCCAGAAGAATGATTAGAAAATAAACATGGTAGGTGACTGCAGCATAGGGCTTTATTAGGTAATGGGAACACTTGCGCAAAGAAAGGACAAAGGAAGCAGGGATGGTAGGAATGTTCTGCAGGAGAGGATAGCAAGAAGCAGCATGATAAATGAATCTTTGTAGCTGGTTATACTTCTTATTGCAGTATATTGGACACATATAAAAAACAAGGGAAGCATCTATTGTACCATTATGGCTACTATGTGGGCTTTTTTGACCACAGCCCTGTCACCAATTGATTTTACTGAATGCCCTGAGAATCCAGATTCAGCCTTGCTTGCAATGCAATCTTACAGCAATTTTGTATACATTACTAAAGTTATTGATGAAAGATTTAGAAAGCAATATAAAAACTAGTTTTTAGTATTATTCAGATCAGTTGCATGGCAAGTAATTTCATATACAAGCAAAGGTAAATAAACCATGAGTTTAGATGAACTAAAATAAAGACAGAATATTACATAATTTCAAACTCAAACTAGAAACTTAATAGAATCTGTTAAGGAGAAAGGAATATATGTCCAAGCCAGCATTTGTCTAGTTCAAAGGCCCATTTTCACAAACAAGAACTCCGTTTCTTGTGTTTGTTGTCTCTCAGTTTCACACACACTTCCGTTTTCTGCAATTGCCCGTCTCCTGCAAGCTTTACTAGATTTTCATTTAGGGGCTTATTTAAATATTTTTCTATCTCTATGTATTTTTAATAGTTAATTTGTGTTTTTTTTGTGTTCTAGTTTTTGAACATTATGAATAGTTAATGCTACTGGGTGGTTTTTATTGTTTCAATGGTCCTTTTAATATTTTAAATATTTTAATTGGCTTTGTGGCTTTGATGTTTTTTTACTTTCTTTTTAAGGGCTGCCTTGAATGTTAACCAGAATGCAGTTCCTCAATATAAAAAAAATACATAATGAGTAGCACTTTTTCACACCTCCTGTGACCAATCTTCCCATTTGCTGGAGTGAGGTGTCCCATTTTATAGATCAGATTTGGAAGATGGGGTTGTTGCACTATGAAATACTATTAAATACAACAAAAGATTAGTTTAATAAAATATAGGTTTGTGTTTTTTTTAAAAAGCATAGGATATATACCAATTTCATTTTTTTGCCTTGGGGAACAGAATGCATGGACTGCTATTGCTGCATATTGATATGTAAGTGTTCCCTAGAAACCACTGTAGATTTCTTCTCTGTTCCCCCACTTATGCACACAGGGGAGGCATTTGTCTTCCTTGTGTTATTTCCTAATAGCTGCAGACTCAGAAGCTCTTTAAATTCTTTATTTGTCTTGCATAGGAAAAAGATATATAGCCAACACTAACCATTAGCCTATGCTAACTATTGAAAATGTATAATATCAGAAAAATAAAATATTGATTCCATTGGTTAGTCTGATTTTGTTTTCCTGTTATGCTGCTTTGGAGGTGACTGTGCTAAGAAAAAGTAGGCTGCTTTTGTGCTTGATTCCAAGATGGGCGAATTCTAGGATAATCACAATTAATCCCAGTTAAAAACAGAGAAATAACATTTCTTTGCTTAAGATTCCAGAAAGCCTTTGCCAGTCAGAATAGAGACAGATGCACTACACAGGCATATTGTTCAAAATCTGACTGTAATACTTCAGCTTTGCATAGAGAAGATCACAGGTTGTCTTTTGCAAATTTCTCTTTTCTCAAACGTATATTATGGTGATAATAATGGAAGGACATAGTTACAGTTCAAGGTTTTCTTTTTCCAGGGCAGGAATAAGAACACTGTCTGTCCAAATGCTAAATCAGGCAAGTAAATCACATGACAAGATTTTCAAGCTGGATTAAAGTGTGTGCCAGAATAGCAGAATGTTCAGGAATGAGGGAAGTAACAAAAAAATATACCTTTATTTTAAACTGGGACCTTAATTCACTATGGCAATTTAAATAGGAGGTACCTGGAAATCTTTGGTTAATTTAGATGGAGTTAAATTAAACACTGATAGGCTTAATGGCATTTTCTTTCAAATCACTGGGGGCATTTCCTTACTTTTGTTACTGACTACAACACTGGCACATATACAGTAGTGGTGTTCAGCATTGCAAGTGGTACCTAGAAGTGGAAGGGGAAAAACAAGGAGGTAATCGCGGCACACCCAGCCTCTTCACATTGTTGTATTCAGATTGTGCATTAAGAGAAGCAGGGAGACATGCTGGCCACTGTCTAGTGAATGGAAAACAATTCCACCATTCAACAGATAAGGACGAGAGAAGGAAGTGCAGGTGTTACTGTGGTTTGGCTTCAGGAAGGAAAAAGTAATGGCAGATATTCTTATTGAAGCTGCTAAGAAGGGCTGCTAATTTATGCTTGAACATTTGTCCTGGACTGAAAGCTATCTCTGTCATTGACCTTTGGAAACCCAATGGCATTGGAAGAATATGCAAGGGTGGCATTGATCTAAATTGGGCATGGTCTTTGTGTATATCATGAGCCTATGCAGAAGTTATTGGGTTACCCTGGTGTGCATATGTACTACGCTTACTTAAAAACAATGATATTTAATTCTTCTGGAACCCTAGTCCTTCTTTAAATAGCCCTATGGCTGGCTTGTCAAAAGCACTACAGGTGGTTCTCGACTTACAACAGTGACCGTTCAAAGTTACAATGGCACTGAAAAAAGTGACTTATGACCATTTCTCACAACTTTTGTAGCATCCCCATGATCATGTAATCAAAATTCAGATGCTTGGCAACTGGTTCATACTTATGACCATTGCTATGTTCCAAGGTCATGTGATCCCCTTTTGCAACTTTTTGACAACCGACGTCAGTGGGGAAGTCAGATTCACTTAACAACCGGGTTACTAATTTATCAATGGCAATGATTCACTTAACTGTGGCAAGAGCCTAGGTGGCGCAGTGGTTAGAGTGTTGAACTGCAGGCCACTTCTGCTGATTCAATCTAGCGGTTCAAAT
>JANHFL010003102.1:281733-294667 GCA_032468155.1 Oxyrhabdium leporinum
CGGATCGATCCAGAGCTCTGTTATCAGCTGCAGAGGCCATCAGGAAAGCCTTGCTGTCCGCAGAAGAAATGGGCAGGTGTTGGGGTGTGCGAGGCCTGGCTACAACTGTCGGAAGGTAAGTAGTAGGGCAGCTCCACACGCACTTCCATCCCCACCCTAGCTTAATTTTTACCCTTGCACCCTGGAGTGGGCAGTGTCTTAATTAGGGATTATTTTGGGGGGTAGGACTTACATTGGGCTCACATGTAAAAATCAAGCTAGGACTTACTTTTGGGGTAGATCGTATTTTTGGGGAAACACAGTAGATCGGGATTTCTAACTCAAGAGTCATTCCAGAATGTGAACTTCTGAGTTGAATGCAGATAGTTCTCAACTTACAACCACAATTGAGCCCAAAATTTCTGTTGCCAAGTGAGACATTAGTTAAGTGAGTTTTGCCCCATTTTATGACTTTTCTTGCCGCAGCTGATAAGCGAATTACTGCAGTTGTTAAGTTAGTGACACAATGAATCTGGCTTCCCCATTGACTTTCTTAATCTTCCTTTCTTATCAGGAAGCACATAAGCAGTTTCTTTCTTTCTGAGAGTGTCTCCCCATTCTGCATCTTGAAGAGAAGCAGAACATAACTTCGAAGGAGGCCTCTTGTATTTCAGCCCGTGCTTGCTGTTTCCACAATGTAAAACATTGAATTCTGAGATACTGCATTCATATATATATATGTGTATGTGTGTGTATGTATGTACGTTCCAGCATAACTCTGGAACGCCTTGAGCAATTTCAACCAAACTTGGTACACAGATGACTTACTATCTGGAAACAAATAGGGGTGTGTGTAAACAACCTCAAGATGTCTGGGCTTCAACTCCCAGAATTCCCTGTCCAGAACTCAGGGTCCTCAATCCTCTTTCCACGCTATCCATCACACTGCTTGTAGGGAGCAGTCTATAGTCTGGCCTTTCAGTCCCAGCTAGTCCCTACAGGCAGAGAGTAGGACAGCTAAAGCTGGCAAAGACCCTGCAGCGTCCTCCATTTTGTGGCCTCTTTCCTGAGGGGATTCTTCCTCCCTCTATTTTGAGGGGGGGGGGAAGGCTATGGGGAGTTTTTCTCCTCTCCAGCCGGGAATCACGGAGGGTTCCCCAGAGGTAGGTAGGTTGGGTTGTCTAATATATGATTGGGATAAATAAATACCTGGGCAACGCCGGGTTATCAGCTAGTAGAAAATAAAACTCAAACCAGCCCATTTGAATGCCTTGTGAGATTGCAGTAAAAAGGTGTTATTTTCCTAAGAGCTTCATCTGCTAATGCTACAATCATTTGCATGGCAGGTTGAAATCCATCCATGGCTTGGGGAACATTGAGATAATTCACACTGTATGCACATTAGGACACATAGGAAACTCCTTCTGAGAGCAGAATCCTTGGATAGGTCTTGAAGAAAAATGGTTTTCTCTTCATAGATCTTACAAAAAGCATTGGAAGTTACGATGTTGTAGAAATTCTTTATCTAGATACCTTGTCTTCTATTAATTCCGGTCTTTCTAAGAGCTTTCTTGTACTGCTGCTATCTTTTCTGCTGTCTCTGTCAACACAAACTTTTTTCCTTCCCTGGTGACAGAGTGGGAGAATAAAGGGAGTCATCTTTTTTGGGGGAAAAGTAAAATACTGAATAAACTAATCTTCAGTTTATTTCTTTGTAGTCACAGCAAAGGTAACGATAACGATGACATCCCCTTCACTATTTCTTCTGAATCCCCACGTTTTCTTACAGGAATGCTTTGTATGTTCTATGATGGGATATTATCCCATCATCTGCGTTGCATATTTTAAGATGTGTCCAACTTACATGTGGGATGATGCCATTTTTCCTTTTGTTTCAAGACAATAAAAATACCTTGGGCTAACACCATCCCCCCCCCCCCCCCAAATCCTTACTTAGTCCTAGTGTTCAGCAGACTCTATTCCAGACTGCAGGATTAGGTTTTAATCCTCTGAATACTTAATAGGAAGTAAATACCATTAAATTCAGTTGGGTTTATTCTGATTAAAGATGCATAGGAGGATTGAGGGTGACTGTCTTAACTTATAACTTGGAAGCTTGCCTCTTTTCACAGATAACCTTGCAAACGAAAGAGGATTCTGTGTTTCTTCCAAGAATGTTGTTAATGCTGAGAGGCTCTCTCAGGCTCAGAGAGATGGTGGGATGATCCACATGATCCAAGAAGCTGTTAAAAAGGTAAGAAAACGGAGCCCATCAGTTTCCACTACTGAGAGGCGGGGGTGAATTGATTTTATTTATTTGTTAGATTTATATCCACCTTTTTGTTCAGGAACCTAAGGTAGCGTACACTCCTCTCATCCACAACAACAAATCTGTGAGGTAGGTTGGGTTGAGAGAGAATGACTGGCCCTGCACCCATGCCTTTGTACATTAGAACCAGTGCACCATTGGGACCTCAGGCTTGATGGGTGGTAAGGGCTTGCTTTAGTGTGGGAACTATATAAATTAAACAAACAGGCCACTTTTTGCTCTGACACTGCTTGTGCTAAGTGCTATTAAAAAAAATATCTGTAGAGCTGGAGGCACAACCTCTATGTTGCAAATTTAATGTCATGAAGAGACTGATGGCCTATAGGCTCTTCTCTGGTAGATTAAAAATGCAAGATCAGCGAAATTGACAACGGAAAGTATAAAGCAGCCTTCTCAAAGTATGCTTTTCGGATCTGATGACAGTGCACATAATCCACCAGCCATCAGAGGGATGCCAGTTCAGGAATATTAGTATAAGCTTATCAGAATAGAGAAAACCAAGAGGATTTTTCCCCCTGTGTAAATAAGAGAAAAATACGGTCCAGTCTTGGACAACCTTACAGCATTCAGTCAATAAAACGGAATGAAGGAAAGGAATAAAAGGATTGGTAACTATTTGTGGCAGGGATCTTATGGTTCTGAGAGCAAGCCAAAATTTATTAGCATGAAGCTATCCCGGCCTTCTGGATGACAATTGAGAACATTTATCCTGCTTAAAATCCTCCTATTGAGTGGCTGATACATGGAATTATATAAAAGAGCACAAGAATCTGATCAGAACTTTGCAGAAGTTCAGTGAATTCCTGTTGTTATGCCTGGTTATTGATTTGTGTGTGAAGACCCAGCACTACTCAGATGATGATTTCATCTTGTTAATTTTTTCTTACATTTTTTAACCTTTGCCGAGCTCATGGGACATATTTAGTCTTTAGATAACTCAGAAGACACTTTGTTCCTGAAAGAGTCCAAATCCAATGTAAACATATAATAGACAATACCGTGTCTATTATATCAACTGGCTCTGCCCTTCAGTTCTTTTTTCTTCCTTGTAAGCTGGTTGTAAATTCCATCTTTTAATGGAATTACTATTGGAAAAGCAATCAGTTTTCATACTGTGGGATTTGATTTAATATATATATATAATCTGAAATAGATTATTTCTTTTCCATCTGAATCACTAAATCTGTTGGATTTCTTCACAGAACCAACACTGTCTACTGGAACTGGAGGTCCAGCTGCTAAAGGACCTAATTAAGAGTGAAATATACCCCATCATTATCCACATTAAAGTCACTGAGAAAAAGACCAAAGGAATCAGGTATGAATAAAAGCTCTTCTCAGAATTGGAATGTGGTTGGAAAGAGCTACTGTCTTCCCAAATATAAAGCAGAGATAAGGACTGGAAGAGAAACTGCTATCAAACGAGTCGTAGGATGGAAGGGCAGAATTTAATCTTGCAGGATCTACTTTATTTTACTAATATCCTAAGATCCATTAAGAAGAGCTTGTTAACATATAGATGGATGCTAGGAAAAATAAATCTGCATGCAAAATTAATTCTACTGCCTAACTAAAAATATATATAAATACCCATATTAATCAATATGTTGTACATCACCAAAGATCTATTAGTTTTAGATCAATATTCTCTCCACCCCTTCCAAATCCCATCTTGACTAATTTATAGGGCTTATTTGGATGGGTTGTTATATTCATTGCAGATGAAAAAGTTCTCAATAAATATGATGAATTAAAAATATAGCCTACTGATACCATGCTAGTTTTCAACTCTATGTATTCAAAGAGATCTTTCATGTTCTTCAGTTACTACATTTGGAAGTGATCAGAAAAGAAGCTGTTCTCAGGATATTCAGTGATGTACTGGTTAGGGCAGGGGTGTCAAACTCAATTTCATTGAGGGCTGCATCAGGGCTGTGGTTGACCTTGGGAGGGGCAGGGTGTGTGGCCAACTGGGTGGGTTTGGCCGACTGGGTGGGCGTGGCCAGCTTGATGCTACTCCCCAAACTGCTGGCATGTTTCCTCCTCGCATTGGATAGACAGGGCTGAAGCCACGCTGGCCCAATATTTCCTCTTTGCATTGGGTAGACCAGGTCAAAGTGACACAGGCTGGCCCCTTACGTTTTCCAGGAAGACCCTGAGTGCTGGATCCGGCCTCACACCCCTGGGTTAGGGCATCAGGCTAGAAATCAGCAGAAGGTGAGTTCTAGATCTGTCTTAGGCACAAAGTCACTTAGGCGACTTAGTTACCTACCCTAAACCCTAGGAAGGAAGCAATGGCAAACCACTTCTGAAAAACCTTGCCAGGAAAATTGCAGGGACTTGTCAAGACAGTCTCCAAGAATTGGACATATTAAATAGCAGAAAAAAATTACCACTGAACCCTAAACAACCCTAAACCCTAAATATTTGACTATCTATCATAGCCTGGCATTTACAGTCTATAATATAGTAAACCTTTAATTTCATGGACTAATGTGGAAAGGTCCTTTAAGAAGCACATGGCATGGCATTTTATGCATGAATGAAAAAAGTACGGTATAATATGCATGAAATGTACAAAAATGTACAAACAGTGTCTGGACTGATTCACCAAGCAACAGACTTTCAGATGTTCAGGAAGCTTACTGCCAACAGGTTGAATTTTTAATATGTGTTGTGATGGCAGGAAGGTGGATCCTAACAGCTGTGAACCAAATATTTCTGACAAGGAAAGAGATATTCTGATTTTTCTGTGAGCACAAAATATGTACAAAAACACTTGGCTTGAGGTTTTGGTTTAATATGAGTATAAATCCAGAAATGTAGCTTAATCAAGAAATTGTGGTTAAGCAATTGATAAGTAAGCATGAAGAATGAATCTAGCCAATGAGTAAGAGCAGCTAAATTTCCTTGGATGATATATGACTCTCCTTGCCTGTTTTGTCCAGAAATTGCCACCTCAACAATATGCGTTTGCTATAGTTTATTTACAGTTTCATGAAAGAGTACTAAGAAACAGTTGGCTTAGTTCAGGGGTATCAATCTCAAAGCCTGCAGGCCGGATCTGGCCTGCAATGTCAGATCCTGCTCATGGGGCTTTCCTGGTCTACCCAATGTAAAGAGGAAAGATCGGCACGGTCTACCCAGTGCGAAGAAAGTTCAGGCCAGCGTAGCTTCAGCCCGGTCTACCCAGTGCGAATATGCCAGCAGCTTGGAGAGCGGCATCAAGCTGGCGACACCCACCCAGTCTGCCACGCCTATCTGTCCCCCCAAGGTCAACCACAGCCCTGATGTGGCCCTCAATAAAATTGAGTTTGACACCCCTGGTTTAGCTAGAGATCTGAATGAATTAATGATCTGAATGACTCTATATGAATATCGCTCACCTGTTGCCAGTTCTCCCTGTCAGTCTTTCTGTATGTGGAAATGTTAAAAAAACCCACTCTAGATAAGAACTAAAAAATATTTTTTATTTTGAATTAGAGTACTGGTCCATCTTGCTTAGTATTGCCAACATTAACCCAAAATTGAAATACTCTTGCTTGGGGGCATATATTCTATTTAGCCAAGCACCTCCCCCAATATATCATGAATGACTAGGTTTCACTAATACCGGTATAAAAATAAACTCTGGCTTTTTCAGGACTTGACTTGTCAAAGCAGAAAGTCTGCTCTCAGCTATTATTGTTGAATAACAATATTATTATAATTTTCAATATTGCACTAAAGAATTTGTACAGTGGCCCATCTGTCAAGCAGTATAAGGATTGCAAATTTAGGAAACAATTACTGGGATTTCTGGAAAGATTTTTATTGCTATTAGAGTAATGCAACATAATCCTGAAAGCCTGTCAAAGCAATTCTCTCATTCAACTGTTACCTAGTGTAATTAAGGTGGAGTTGCTCTGAATGTCCTTTTCCTGCTTCCCCCTTCTGGCCTAAGGAACCTCTTCTTTAACAGCATTGTTTTCTCCTTTACTTTCCTGGGATCTATTAGACCTTCCATCACACCATCAATTCTTGGGATTAGAACATTAGACTTAAAATATGCTTTACTAAGCCTCCATCAACAAAAATGTCATCAGTCTCTAAAAAAGGTACATGATTAATGATGCATTTCTCTTTTGTGTTCTTTCTAGGAGCCTATTAGGGAAGCCAGGGCAGCGAGAATCTGAGGTGCTAAAGAAATGTCAAAGAGATGAATGGGTTCTCCATACTTTACCCTGTTCATGGGTATGGGTAGATCCTCAATCCTGGAGCAGTGCAGAGGACCTGGTAAAGGTGGTACGGGCCCACATCTTCCAGGAACAAACCAGGATGGTGTGGGTTGAGGAGAATGATATGTGATAGATGATACTGGTGGGTTCACTCATGCAGAAGAATGGCCTCTGCAGGACAGAGGCATAGGCTGTATAACCCACCAACATTGCCTTGTATTTGTCATTTACCCTACATCAAGTGAACATTTGGTATATCTGGCTTATTCATGATCAGGTCATTTCTTTTTTTCCTTAAGTCAAAAAATTGGAGGGTAATGAATGGATATAAATAAAAGGAAACTATGGCTAAAATGATTGGTTTTGGTTTTGTGTAGTTTCTTACATTTTAAACTATAATTAATTTTATCCACTTCATCAATTGATAATTTTAATATTCTTTACAAACATATATATATATATATATATATATACACACACATACACACACACACACACACACACACACACACAAACAAACATTTTCGATGTATGTCCTCTGTAATATATTTACGTGTAGATTATAGTAGAACCAGTGCAGGAAGTTTGCATTAGCTTACATTAAATGTGCCCAATGAAGCTTGCTTTAACATGGGCATTTAGAATTGTCACTACTGCCTGGATTATTGTCTGATTAGCAGGGCTGATTCTACCATTGGGCAGAGTAGGGTTACCTTTCCAAAGAACTAGTTTAAGATAATCATGGAATTCTAACAAGCTATATAAAAAATTAAAGTCATCAATTCATTGTTTTACTTTTCCTCTCAAGAGATGAGCTCGAAATATTCTCCACCAACGTCTTAAGAAAAAAAAAATCTAGGTCTTGACTATTATTACATCTTTATTTAGGGAGATCAGGAGATCATTTGTCGCATTACCTCAGGTAGAAAAATCTCTAGATTGTGACACAGATGTTTGCAGAGGTACATTGGGCCACCTCAATGCATAGTTGAGGCAGAGCTGATCAGCATTCTTTGGCTGATCTGCCTTGTGAACGAAGGCACTGTTGCCTAGTGAATCAAAGTGACTTTTCCATTGATTAAAACTGCTTTAGAGAATATTTCAGAGGGGTTCTATAAAGCATAAAGAAGATGATCAAGATGACCTTAACCAACCTTAACAGTACCTTAACCAAGTACTGCTGGCAAATGGGCTGCAATAACATTCAGAAGCAGCTCAGGCCTGATTCTTATACAGGAAGGTAGCACAATCAGATTTACAAGATTCTGTTATAATAGTCAATCTCAATAAAATTGTTTTAATCTTCCTGTGGAATTGATTTCATAGTCTGGTTAACTAGTAGGGCTGATAGCTGCTTTGTTGATCTCTGTTAAAGCAAAACACCCCTTCCAAGAACTGTGAGTCTTAGTCCTTTGTCCTGGCCCTATAGGCTTCTACTCTAACTCTCCCACATTTTCTTTTTATCCTTCCATGTTCTCTATGATTCTGAACTCTTCCTTTACTTCAAAAGAAACATGTTTAGGTGTTTGTGGGGTGGTTATACTGGAGAACATGCATACAGGCACTGCATTCACACATTTCAGCAGGCAGTGCCCTTCAATTGGTATAAAAATAAGCTTGAGAGAGTCTTTTCATTACACACTTTATAGCATGTAAATTATTCATGCTGTCCCTTTTTCTGATGACCTGATGCAAAATAAAATAGCATTTGCAATGAAAATGAATTGTTCGTGGTTGTACAAATTAGGAAAAGCATAGCACAACTAAGATTAAAGGAAGTTAAAGCTGCTCAATATAATCTCTTGGGCAAGAGTTGCATTGCCTGTTTTTAATTGGTTTCATAGATCCTTCTAGGACTGACTTACTAGAGCTGTTGCATTTCTGAGGATGGTCAATGGCACGATTCTCTGCAGATGAAGGCAGAAGAGAAGACTCCGAAAAATATTAACTCATTGCTTACTCTGGCTAGCTATAAAATAAAAACAATCATGGCTTAATGTGGCCACTAAGAATATTTAAATCTGCAACAGACGAATTGCTAGAAGTACTTTGTAAAAATCATGTAAAAAATTGTTTAAAGCACCTTTTGGGCTGAGGAAGTGACTTAAATTGCTTTAGAAGAAATGGGACTCTCCTTGCCCTATCCTAACAAATAAATTAAAAAAGGGAAATGGAAAACAGTAAGAATTTAAAAATAATACAAAATTGAAGCATGACATTTGGACAATGCAGTGTTTATTTTCAGATTTTACTTTTGCAAAGTCATCAGAAATATGTTAGTGAAGGTAGGAAGCATAGAGCAAAACCAGTGTTTCTTAAATGGGACACTCAAGTTCCTGCCTATCTATATGCCATTGTTAAAAATTGAAGCATTCTGACCCTTCAGTTTCATCAGTGCTCTTACACGTAGGATACTATTCCTCACTGAGGGCCCTGGATCCAAGAGGGCTCAAATGTAGATGTCCAATTAGCCTGCAACTTGTTATTTCAAAGGGAATCCTGTTTGGATATTGAATCTGGAGGTCCTTATTACATAGAAGACCAAGTAAGCCTTAAATTCTGCTTTTGGCTGGTTAACTATATTGTCTTGCAGGTTTACCATGTAAAACAGCTCTAGTTCTTTTTGCCTAAGGAGATCTGTTTGCAGGTGTTCTTTGTATCCATGCATTTTCCCATTTCTCCACATTTGTATATGTACCGTATTTCATACATTTTCCCCATATTGGCAAATCTATGAGACCAAGAAACCTAAGTCAGCATTTGAGGGCTCGAGGAAGAAATCCTTCAGATCCCTCTCAGCTCGAGGAAGAAATCCTTCAGATCCCTCTCAGCTGAAAGCAAAAAGAGGTAAAGGAAGATTAACCATCCACATTCCAGAGTACATAATTGATGATGTAGCAGCTGGAATAAGAGTGTAGTGTCATTTAATAAAAGTCATTAAAGACAACATGAAAAAAATGTCTTCCATGGTTAGACAAGCATCTTCATTAACAGCAAAAATAAAACCATTGTTCAGGTGATTTCTCTCTCTTGTCCCTCTTCCATGAAATGCTTCTTTTCGTAGTTCTAGAAATAGTTTAATAGCATTAACCCTGGCTTGGGGAGGGGGGGTTGCCTGAAATTTTGCCAACATTTGAAGAATTAATGATCAGAATGCATAAGGACTCATGAGAATTCATTCAAGGTGGGGACTTTGTAATTTGAACTCTGCTTAGGTATATTTACCATGCTGTTTTGGATGATGGGAGTTCTAATTGATGAGATCTATTGATCAATCATAGGTTTTGAATGAGGTAGCCTCTTGTGGTTCTAACTAATTCTATTGTTGAATGTTAACATAAAGTTAGATTGTATTGGGTTGCATCATTCTGGACAGAAGATATGCATGCCTTCTTCTTTTGGTTACATGTTTCAGCCCTGCATCTCAGTGCCTTAGTTGGAGATTTAATTCATTTAAAAGTGCATATCCCTTTATCACACAGTGTGGCTAATCATATAAGAGTATAAATAAAAACCAGGAGCAGATCTTATTGTAAGATGCAAATTGCATCCAGATTAAACATCAAAATCTATTGGATAATAAAACAAATCCCTTAAAAAGGGGGATGCTGGCATATTAGTGCCAGAATGTCAATGCCATAGCAGAGAGGATCTTGCTTAACTTCCAGTGGGACTTAATAGCAATGCTATTACTATAGGCAGAAGTTCAGGAACCCAATTAAACTATACAGGAGGATTGTCACCCATAGCAGGGCTGACTTGCCACAGTCCGAAGTAAGAGAAGGAACAAACATTACTTGAATAGATCTTAAGACCAGTGAGTCCAGAGTATTAAATTATATTAATATGCCAACATCTTTTAAGGAGAAGGAAGATAAATGGGATAAATGCAAGGCCTAGATTAGGGCTGTGATGGGCCGGATGCATCAATACAAGCCACACCCACCACAGCTCCACAAAGGGAAAAAAGTCAGATGATGGCAATGTGCCATGGTGAGTTTGACACCTGTGGCCTAGATCAAGGCTCTCAATACAAAGTGAATGGTGCCAGGATGTTGTGAATCCATGCAGCTTTGTTGGATCAGGCTAAATAAGTGGAAGTTTTCTTTTAATTGCACAAGGAGACAGACTGTGGCATCCTGTACAAATTTTCTTTTCCAGAGTCTCCCAAGTGTTGCTCTTCTTAAAGTACCTCATTACACTCAACCCTTGAGTTTAGCAAAGCATGGAAGATAGCAGTTGAGTTTGACCGCGAAGGTTTGAAGGATATTTACTGTAGCAGTGAGAATGAAGGATCCAGATGATTTTATGCTGGAAGAGTAATATAATAATAATTTATTACTCATTTAAACAACTAGATGCTGAACAATCAATAAAGAACAATACAGTAAATGGGCTCAGCAATAGGCTTGCTGTCTGTAAATCAAATAGGCAGCAGATATACTAAATTAACAGCACTGGTAGTAGCCCTGTGCAGGCTTCTGTCTCCAAGTCAATTCCTCCGCAACATACATCTGCAAATGTCAATGGATGAGGGTGCACACTGCTGTGTTTTCTGAATCCTAGGAATAAATGCCTAGGGTACAGTTGAGGGGGTACTATTGAATCATATTTATGAATGTTCTACATCAGTCAAGGAAGACTTATTACTGCAGGAAACTCCAGGAAGCTGTTGGAGTTCTTTACTTATTATGCATTTTCTGTTCACACAATCAACCAGTTTCGGGTTCACTGAGATTGCCATTTTCTTAATTCTCAGATTTATTTTTAAAACATTTAAAACCTATTTTCTGACTCTTGTGTGCCAACCGATTCATTCAGTTCTTCAGAGAAGTTGTGATGACAGCTATATATATGTACAAAATTAGCCACTGCAAAGATAATATGTGAACTATAGTGTGGTACAAAATCCGCCATAATCCACCTAAAGCAGGGCTATCAAACTCACGGCCCATGGGCTGGATGCATCATGTGCTGGCCATGCCCATGCCTGGTTTAGCAAAGGGGAAAAAGGCCACAATACATCACATCACACCTCTGTGACGATGCGAGTTTGACACCCCTGACCTAAAGAATATTTGGTTGCAAGATCTACATATACTTGCCAAATGAAACATGCTTAAAGCTGAGGGACAGAGCTACATGTAGGAGGATGGCAGGATAAAATAAAGATGAATCATGGAAAAATGAAGTCCAAAATACATGTGCCAATGGGTAGGTCAACAAATGCAAATCAAGCGAATTTCAGAGACCAACCAGTTTAAGAAGAACCAGAATACATCCTCACCAATCTGATGATGTTAAGTTGGCAGAAAAAGAAAGGGATCCGGGTCCCTAAGGACATATTGGCTAGAAGGTTCTCATATATAATGCGCATCCCTGAAGTAAATGAACAAATTACCTGGGAAGACATCAAAGGCTGCCTTCAGATGAGAACCAACTGATGGGGAAAAAGTGACGAAATGGATTCACTCCAGAAAAACAAAATCTGGATGCTCATCCAACTATCTCAAGGATGGAAAGTATTTGGGTATAAATAGACATTTAAATTAAATATAGCTCATAAGAGGTAGCGGAACAGTACAAGGCCAGCTTCTCTCTATCTTAACGTATGACCCTGAGCTGCTTTCTCATGCTTGCCACTTTTTCAAGACTTCAATTATTGCTCCTATCCCCTTAACAGTTCATTCATTTCTTCATCAAAGATCTTTACATTTCTCAATGTGAACTGACTAAATTAGTGCAAAAATTTAACAAGCAAAAACAACAAATTAGTTTCCAGTTCAATTCAAGTAAAATTAAAAGGTGAAGATCTATAAGAGCTATAAAAATGGGGGCTTGCAACTGCATCTCAAGCAAGCTAAAGAGGAACACAGAAAATGTGCTCCCAACTTTTTCTGTTTATGATACTTTGAGACAGAACATAATTAACATAAGTACTTGGCTATTTCTTTTCAATAATTTTATTATTCTTTATAATACTGCACCTTCTATTTGTAGTCCTATGTCTTAGAGTTTTTAAATAGCTGCGTTGTGCTAGGCATAATTTTTAATAACATGTTATTCCAACGTTTCAGAAAAGGGAAAGCCACCAGATCCAAGTTTGCCATGTTTTAGCAAGACTACTGTACAGGGAGTCCTTCAGTTATAACCATTCCTTTAGCAACCGTTCAAAGTTTTTCAGTACTGAAAAAAAGTGACTTAGGAGGGGTTTTTCACACTTAACGACCGTCACAATACCCCTATGATCACATGATCAAAATTCAGGCACTTGGGAATTGGCACCAGAAGTAGAGCCTTCTCTGTGGGGGCCCCTACCCTCTGGAATGAAATACCCCCCGCACTTCGGAGGCTCCCGGATTTGAAGACCTTTCGCCGGGAGCTGAAGACCTTACTCTTCCGACAAGCC
>JANHFL010003102.1:336250-352574 GCA_032468155.1 Oxyrhabdium leporinum
GTGTGGAATGGACCCTCACCATCCGGTCAGAACTGAAGAAGCTTCTTGGATGAGAAGCGAAACGTCTTCAAAGAAAACCCCCAGAAAGTCCAGTTGCTTCTTGGAAAAGCACCTTTGGGACAACCACGACCTGGATGACTGAGAATCTCCAAAGACATTGTATTCCTGTACTTCAGCTATCAGCAAGATGGCTAAGGGGGGGGGCATCAGGGTCCTTTCGTCAGGATACGGTCGTCATTCTGGTTGACAGTTCTTGAACTTCTTGGATTTCAGTTTCATGCCAGGGAAAGATACAGATGTGGAAATGCCTCTTGTTGGGCTGTCCATAATGGGAGGATTGAGGGACCCGTAGGTGTGAAAGAGGGCAACTCTAATCTCAAAGGTGCCTTTTCCAAAAGGCAAATGGACTTTCTTGGTTTCCTTTTCTTTGAAAATGTTTCTCTTCTCATCTAAGAAGCTTCTTCGATGAGAAGTGAAATGTGTTCAAAGAAATTTTTGGGGGAAAAAGCACTTTACCTGGATGACTGAGAATCTCCATGGATCAGGGAGGTTCCCAACCCCTGGTCCGTGGACCAACAATGGGCTGGGCCAGAAACTGGGCCATGCAAACAAGTGAAGCCCCATCTGTGGGATACACAGGCAGCAGGTGAAACCAGGGGGCCCCTCCAGTCCGCGGAAAAAACCTCTCTCTACAGAACCAAAACCCTGGTACCCAAAAGATTGGGGGCCACTGCCACAGATAAGTATCCCTAATCGAAATTAAAATTTCCCCAAATTCCTGAAAAGGAAGGAGGAGAAGAGGAGCCTCTTTCCTAGAAAAAGAACAGCTTTTGATCTGCAGCAAGGCAGAATTGGATAGCTTTAGACTAGCTAGCCCGACGGGCATTGGGGCCACCTTTGTTCTCGCATTTCCACGCACGTAGCACTGAGGAACAGAAAGAAATTTCTACCCCAGAGTACGTACAACTATAATCACATATATAATTCAGAGCAGCGTTTCGCTTGATGATCCGTTTTTCTATCCCCGCTGCAGCTAACATGAAAGACGATGAAATCACACCAAGAATAACGCAGAGCTGTTTTTCTATGCTCTCCAGGAAATCACATGAGTGAAAAATGCCATTCCGTAACTGCTGGCTATTGTCAACAACACGTCTCCCTGTCATCTTGTTGTTTCTTTTCAGAGCTATTTCTCCGCCATTTACATTCAATTCCAGTGAGCCAATTTCCATTGGAGCCCCAGACTAATCACATTTCTCTCAGGTGTGCCCTATGAACAAATTCCCCCGGCTCTGCCTCTAAAAAGCCACACACATTATCAAGCATAGCAACAATCCCAACAATTATATATATATACATATGATTTTCATATACATATGATTTTTCCCTATTTGCATTTTCCCCCAAATCTACATGCAAATCACCTCTGTGAGAGGATGTTCCGCAAGCTTCCGAAAGGCCACGAAGCTGTGATGATTTGACACAATAAAAACAGAATTTGGTCTCCCCGGGAAAGCAGTAGATCATTCAAAAATGGTTACGGGAGAAGTATGCAGCAAATTGTGAGTTTTACTTTTGTGACTGTATGTCTAGTGGTG
The DNA here is from genome assembly GCA_032468155.1 of Oxyrhabdium leporinum. NCBI lineage: Eukaryota > Metazoa > Chordata > Lepidosauria > Squamata > Cyclocoridae > Oxyrhabdium > Oxyrhabdium leporinum. The sequence continues at coordinate 337,849 of JANHFL010003102.1, forward strand.
GGCTGCTGCGGGTTCAGACTGGCTCACCTGTACTGGTAGTTCCCACACTGTCTGGGCCCACCCATCCACCCTGGTGTTATCCCGTCCTCTATATCTGGCTCGTTCGCCCCACCCATGCAGCCCAGCTGTTTCCCGCGCCTCACCGCGGCTGCTGAGTGCAGGAAATCCCCGTGTTTCTGCAGCTGTGCACAAGCGAAGAGGGGTGTGTGCCCTGCACACACGCACATTTTCAGTTCTGCACTAGGCGAACCGGTTGTTACAGTATGTGCAGCCCACCTCTGTGTACGTCGGAAAATTTATCCTAGGCTAAAGACTGGCTCAGCCCTGGATTGATTCTTAAGCAAAATAAACAATCACAGGTAGTCCTCAACTTGCAACAGTCCATTTAGTGACTGTTCAAAGTTACAATGGCACTGAAACAAATGACTTATGACCGCTTTTCACGTTCCTAATCATTGCAGCCTCCCCCATGGTCACATGATCAGAATTCGGGGGCTCGGCAAGTGGTTCATATTTATGATGGTTGCAGTGCCCCGGGGTCATGTGACTCCCCCTTTTGCGACCTTCTGACAAGCAAAGTCCATGGGGAAGCCAGACTCATTTAACAACCATGTTACTACCTTAACAATTGCAGCGACTCACTTAATTGTAGCAAGAAAGTCTGTAAAATGGAGCAAACAAATGTTTCACTTGGCAACATAAATTCTGGGCTCAATTGTGGTCGTAAGTCAAGGCCTACCTGTACTTAGGGCACCAAGAGAAAGGGGACACGCCAGAGAGTTTTTTTCCCCTAGCTAACATGCCCTTAACCCTTTCGCCACTATACTCAATTTTGGTTTTCAGCACTGACTTAGTGTCAGAAAGCAATGGAAAGATTGAGGGGCACCATTGCTGGACCGTGCTTAAAGCATCAGTGGGCCTTTTTCACAGCTGCATTTTCTTATTGAGATTCAGCTACCAAGCCCTGCAGAGGACCAGAGGTATCCCTTCTAGTGATACATTCCTTTCAGGGAAGGCTGAGACTCATTTAAAACCTCAGTGCAAGAGATGTAATGATTTGTGTACATAGTTTAAAGCAACGCAAGCAGCGGGATATCAGTTTTTTGACACCAAATTTTACGGGCAAAGGTTGAGGTGCGGGGTACGAAAGCTTCAAAAACAAGGGGGGAGCCATTGTGGCACCATTCCTGTCCTAAAAAATGCCAGATAATTATGTTCCTCTCAGGAACAAGCACCAGACAGACCCCAGGGCTGAAGTCCACCCTTGAGACTTGCTATTTAATAATATGGGCTACCCCTGGAGATGAATGAAGATTCTGTTTTGGCAGATTTTTATGGAGATTACAGTACAAGGCAGAGTTCTAATGCAACAACGTGGGACCCCTTTTTACCATTTTAATAATCTAAGACGGTGGTTCTCAACCTTTTCACCACCGCCCCCCTTTAAATACCGTTTGTGTCCATGGATGATGGCCACGGACCCCCCCCCCCAAGACTTAACTAAATATTTAAATTGTAATCTTTCTTCAAACCTTCATGGCCCCCCTGTGACATTGTGGGCCGCCCTCACCAGGGGTCTGATGATCGCAGGTTGAGAACCACTGATCTATATGATCCTCTGTCTAAAAGTCCACCTCCCGCTCTTCTGAATGATTCCCCCCCCACTCCTTTATTTTCCTAAAGGTAAGCCTTTCGACTGTGGGATATGGAGACATGTATCCGGAGACCCACCTGGGACGGCTGTTCGCGTTCCTCTGCATCGCTTTCGGGATCATCCTGAACGGCATGCCCATCTCCATCCTCTACAACAAATTCTCGGATTACTACGCCAAGCTGAAAGCGTATGAGTACACGGCCATACAGAAAGACCGGGGGAAAGTGGAATTCATGCAACGGGCCATGAGGAAGGTGTCAGAGTGCTACAGAACGCGATCATCCCCATCCCCAAGCCACAGATACAATTAATACAGGTGGTCCTCGACGTACAACGGTTCAACGTTCCGACATTGAAAAAAGCGACTTCCGACCGTTTTTCACACTGACAACTCTCGCGGTCACAGGATCAAACTTTGACGCTTGGCAACTGATTCAAATATATGACGGTTGTCCCAGAGTCTCGGGATCATTTTTGACGATCTTCTGACAAGCAAAGTCCACGGGGGAAGCCAGATTCGCTCAACAACCGAGTTACTAACTTAACAGCTGCAGTGATTCGCTTAACAACTGTGGCAAGAAAGGTTATAAAATGGGGCAAAATTCACTTGACGTTTGACTCACTTAACAACAGAAATTTGGGGGTCAATTGTGGTCATAAGTCGAGGAATACCCGTACTCTGGAAAGAGCAGGAGGAGGAGGATGGACTTAGAAATGACACTTAAAGCTTCCTTTTTTTAAAAAAAGAGAGATTTGGGTTCAGTTCCTCTCTCTTATTAATTTGCTTAATAAAGATTCCAGTTCATATTCAAACAGCTGATAATGGCTTGGAATTGGGATCCAACAACGAGTCACGGAAGAGGATGCTAAGGACCTGGATAAATAGCACGCAATGTCAGACGTTTGGTCTGTAGATACGATCTGTTAAAGGAGTACAGGTAGTCCTCGAGTTACGACAGTTCGTTTAGTGAACGTTTGAAGTTACAATGGTGCTGAAAAATGTGACTTATGACCCGTTTTTCACATTTATGACCGTTGTAGCATCCCGATGGTCACAGATCAAAATCCAAACGCCGGGCAACCGGCATATATTTATGATGGTTGCAGTGTCCTGTGATCCTCTTTTGCGACCGTCTGACAATCAAAGTCAACGGGGAAGCCGGATTCGCTTAAGAACCGCAGTGATTCACTTAGCAACTCCGGCAATAAAATAAGGCAAAATTCACTTAACAGCTGTCTCAGCAACAGAAATGTTGTGATCGCAAGTTGAGGACTACTTATATTGACATCTCTACTGGCAATGGCAGATGTTTTGGAGACTGTCATGCAGGAATGTGTCCATTTTACTACATAATTTCAATTGCAAAGAAGAACAGTTGGAAGTCTTTTTCCTCTAGTCTTCCACAGTCCAAATTATCCGAAAAGCACGATGTTGAAGATTCGTTTAAATCAGGGGTGTCAAACTCGCGGCCTCACAGCGACGTCATGTGATGTGTCGGGACTTTTTTCCCCTTTGCTAAACCGGGCGGGGACGGGGGCAGCATGCGAGGCATCCGGCCCGCGTGCCGTGAGTTTGACACCCCTGGTTTAAATGAATCAGGAATGCCAAAATCTTCCAGACGTTCAGATTCACATGTTTTATGTACCCATATTCATAATATTAGGGTCAAGACAGTTACTTCAATGTTCTTTATGATTTTGTGCATCTCCCTTTAACCGTTTTCTGAATCTAGGGCATGTGAAATTAGGGTAAATTTTAGAAATAGTTTTCTAAGTAATAAAATACCAGCGTTTGCTAACTGATGCCCATATATAACCTAAAGAGAGATAAAGAAGTAACGAGAGAGTGATGTAACAGCATGGGACAAATGTCCAGTTGAAATGTAAAGAGCCAAGACGTGTAATTTAGTAATCCAAATGAATAATCCACATAGCTTCCAATATAACAACTGTAGCATAATTCGCTTTAATTTTTTGATTTGCTTGGTTATATTGGTTCCTTGGCTTTATATAATATTACAGAGGAGTCAAATTTTCCCTTGTGGGCACCTCTGCTTTTTTTTACCGTCAGACCCAAAATTCCTAGCCAGTCCTACGTTTGGTCAAAGGGCAAACTGAGCATCTTGTAGAGCAAGGCTGCTCAAGAGAGAGCTGCCACCAGACAGGCTGTTGACGTCCTCGCATGTATTCTGCAGGGCTAGCAACTGAGCCTGGTGGCACCTTCTGGAATGGAAGAAACTCTCCACACCTTTGGTGAAGTCAGTGCTGCCTGTAACCTTCAAGAACAGTTTTAGCCTCCCAGTCGAGTCTGGGGGGAAACACTCTCACATCAGACTGATGTCTGGTAATTCTGGTGAGACAATTTTAGATAGATAAATAGGTAGATGATACATATGCAGATGATAGATAGATGATGATAGATTAGATAGATAGATATATAGGTATATATATGGAGAGAGAGAGAGAGAGAGAGAGAGACAGAGACAGAGACAGACAGATAGAGATAGATAGATGATAGATAGATAAATGATAGATAGATAGGTGGATAATCTTCCACTCAAGAGTAGGAAAGAGAAGTTCTTAGCTGTGGATAGTTCATTTTAGACAAGCTTTAGTAGGTAAGACAAAACCAATAAGTTAAATTTTTCTCCCATTATTTTTGGATGGTGGGAGTGATGTAGTCCATTCTCCCTTCCTTCCTTTCTTTCCTTCCTTCCTTCCTTTCTTCCTTCTTTCCTTTCCTTTCCTTTCCTTTCCTTCCTTCCTTTCTCTCTCTATCTCTTTTCTTTTGCTAAATTTATTTAAAGTAAATATTACAGTAAATACTTTTACTTCCTGCTTCAAAATATTGTGTAACTACAATATCCCTTTTCAGCAATGTAAGTGGCTTTGAGGACCATAAAAAGGGGAACTAATAGAAACTTCCCAATAGAAAAGATCCAATTTTGGAGTTGCTACTGAAGGAAATAATTTGGGCCATCCTCCTAGCTTTACATAAACATTGCATCCAGACTCCTGGCTGGACAAACCACCAGGGTAGAATTACACTTACATTGCAGTTACTGTCAGTACATTTCCAACATCAATTCAAAGTGCTGCTTGTTATCCTTAAAGCCCTAAATGATGCCACACCAGTTTGTGTCAGGAAATGCTTCAGGAAAACTGAATCTGCTTCTCCAGGCTGCTCATTTGTAGAGGGCCTGAGGAGAGTTTCCCCATTTCATGGGGAAGGAAACTGCAGACTTTCTCTGCGTTAGTCCCCCCACACACATCCCCAAATTGAGAAAGGTGATCTTTTGGAAATAACCCAAAGCAGTTCTTTTGCCGGTGAGCCTTTGGCTTTTTGACCATGCTTTTTATTCTGACTTCAGTTCTTTTTGCTTTTGCTGGAGTCTTTTGGGATTGGGGTGGATTACAAGGACCAGTGAAGAAGCGAATTCATCCAATAGTCCTCTCAATAGATGCACGGGGTTTACTTCTTCGGGGGCTCCGCTGGCTGGGTCCAGGTTATCTATGCTGGAAGGCCGCCGCTAGAGTGCAGTCTGAAAGATAACCCTCTAAATATTCTGAGTTACCACGTTAGAACTCACCGGGTACCCTTGTTAACATGCAGGAAAGAAATCACAAAGTAGGAAGATAAAGACCCAAATTTTCATACAAATCACACGCTCAAATGTTATTATGGAGATTGCAGTATATCAGAGAAGGGCTTTTTGTCTGACTGTGAGTTTCCCCCTGCCTGCCGCTCTTCAGATGCACGAGCCTCTTTTCATTTGCAACTGACATGGTCTCTGGACCTCAAGTCTTGAATGATAGATCAACGCTTCAGGAAGGGCTTTGTTAGACGACTGGGAATATAGGGAATGTAGTGAGGATGCAGCAAACACACATTTGTTCCCAGATGCTATCCTAGCCTTAGATTAGTTGTGAGACAGGTGACTTGTTTTGCTGAACATTCATTTTTTAATAAACTAAATATCATGTGGCCTGTGCTTGCTCGTTACTACTGAATTATGAAAATGATCAAATCCTCTGCTGACAATCCAACCGCATCTCTACGTTTCTGTCCCTTAAGAAAACCGATTCAATATACATACATACATACATACATACATACATACATACATACATACATACATAACATACATACATATACACACACACACACACACACACACACACACCCATCCATGTAAATGCATGAGCAAAGTTTGTATGAACACAGCAGAATACTTTAAACATAAATACGGTTGTTTATTTTTTCAAAGAAGAAAGAGGATTCTTTGCAGAGCTATCCTCGAGCTACAATCCCCAAAGTCAGCTTGGTGCCACAAAAGTTCCAACGAAGCTGTGACAGTTTGGTTGAAGCTCTGCGCATTAAAAAAAACGGGAGGACCTTTGCCGGGCCATCTTAAAGGCATTACGGGCCCTGGGCAAAGCAGTGTACTGGGGCCCCTACGACAGCTACTCACAGGAATAAAAATGTAAATGGCCAATAAAATTAAACATATATTTGCATAATATATGTATATTTATATGATACAAGGTGTATTGAACGGTTAACATACACAGATTACTGTGGGGGGGCCCTGCGCTCGTGGGGCCCACGGGCAAGTGCCCATCAGGCCCATGCGATAAGACAGCCCTGGATCTTTGATCATATCATTGTGCCATCAACATAATCTTTTTAAGCACCTCTACTTCTTTTGTTAGATTTATTTCTCATTACCATAAGACAAGAGTTCTGGAATTTGTTGAAAGGGTTTCCTATTCTATTTGAAGTTCCGTTAGAATCACAGAGTTGGAAGAGACCTTGGAGGTCTTCTAGTCCAACCCCCTGCTTAAGCAGGAAATTCTACACCATTTCAGACAAATGGTTGTGCAATCTCTTTTTAAAACTTCCAGTGTTGGAGCACTCACAACTTCTGGAGGCAAGTCGTTCCACTGATTAATTGTTCTGTCAGGAAATTTCTCCTTAGTTCTATCTAGGTTGCTTCTCTCTTTGATTAGTTTCCATCCGTTGCTTCTTGTAAATTCTAAATTCTATTTTACCCCGAGGGCGAAAACAAGAGATTCAATATTCATTCGAATGCAACATAGTTTACTACCAAGAACATTACTGGGAAACCAGAGTATTTTAACAGCAAAGAATCCTTTAAGTAGGTAAAAAAAACATAGTGACATAGTGAAAAAGAGGGGTACTGTCAATTACCATCTCCCAATCAGAGCAACTATATATAAGGAGCAGGAAAGGGATAGAAAGGTAGCCCAGAACCTTCTATACAAAACTTATCTCACAAGCAACCGTTGTTTTGCATATTTGCAATAGCCGTCAGGATAAATACCTGCGAAGGTGACATTGAAATCCATTGGTATAAATAGGATGCTAACAATGGGTGAAAGGCAAAAAATAGACACCAACTTCAATGGTCTTGGGAACGGGATGAAAAAGATGTTGGGAATTGATGGAAACCCTCCAGAGTCATGAATGGGAGGGGAGGAGGTGACTCCATACTGGGCAGGGGCTGTGCTGTTGGCGTCTATTAATAAGCCCAGCGACAGGACCTTTTCCAGCCACAGAGCCTGGGCGGTCCCCGAAACACATCAAGTGATTTGGAGCTACTACAGCTCTGTTATCACATTCTCGAGATGAGTGTGAAATACAATTGGGAAGCTAGCCAAGGATGGGGGTGGGGGAGAAGTGAACTAGCTGGCAGACAGAAATATCTACAGAATCTACTGTTGTTGGCCACCTCAGGAGATTATGCTTATCTATCAATGGAAAGCAATAAATTCAGCTAGCGCCTCTCTCTCTCTCTCTCTCTCTCTCTCTCTCTCTCTCTCTCGCTCTCTCTCTCTCTCTCTCTCTCTCTCTCCCCCACCCCACCAGAGAGGACCATCTGTTGTTTTTCACTTCAGAAACTGAACTACACACCATGTTTGAGTGAAAGAGTCGGAGGGAATCTCTCCGACAGACAGGCATTCTCGGAAGGTCTAAGGATGTTTGTGGCTCGTACAGTGATAAATCAACTGTATTTACAGTAAAAGGAAGAGGGTATTGAAGAGAGGAACAGCCTTCCTGGGCAATGCCCAGCATCTCCAGCTTATCAATGTAGGTTTGCCAACTGCAGCCAAAACCAGTCCTGGAGTTTTCCTTCTCCCCGTCGGTATTTGCATGTGTCACACACTTGTGTGCGTATGTGTAAATATATCTGAGAGAAGCCAAAGGGGAAAAAAAATGAGCAAAGCCAGGGCGGAACAAGAAACTATCCACCGATTAATATGAACTGCATGTAAAATAAGGTACTGGTTTTAAATGAATTGCTCCTCCATCTGCATGCACCAACTGGTCTCCTTCCCACAATGAAACACCACAGCACACGCACACAGTTTCTTCTTCCTCCCCATTCTTAGCGTAAGGAAAAAGGGGTGGAGGAGGAGAGGCAGCTAAAGAGAAGAGGCGGCTGCGCTGCCGAAGGGGAAAAAAAGAGGGGAGAGAAATGGATAGGCAGAGGCATCTGTCAGGTGCAGTCAGAAAAGTCAAGATGGCAACCACAACAGTGCAATCAAAGCCCTGACTAGTATTATATATATATATTTTAATTTATTTTATTTTTAATGCAAACAATCTTCCATTACGTGGTGTGTCATCTGGGTACAAATATTTTGCAATACTAATTAAAATTACAACTATATTCTTTATAATAATATTTTGCTAATATATATGATATGTCATTCATTATAACAATCATCATCTTAACATTTTTAATTCAATTCACCTACTTTCTACCTTCGCTACTTTTCATTTATCTCTAATTTTCATATTTATTCTCTAGCCATCGGTATGAATGCAATTTATTGATGTTATATTATCACATTCAGGATCATTATAAACATGTTCTTTGACTATACAAGATTAGGACTTGGAACATATTTTCTCTGATTCTGACTCCAAGTTACTGTATTCACCCAGAGTGTTGGGTTAGTTTTTGATGGCAGGCTATTCTGAAAAATAATATTCATATTATTTTATAATATCCAATTCCAAGATTCTTTTGGAAACAGCTAAAACAGCTAAAACAAGATTTGAATCCTAATCTCTCTCAATGCTAGTTAAATTACTACCCAATGCCAATACCCTTTGGCTGTTTTACCATAGGCATCAAATTATTTTTGCCTCCTAAATTATAAATTCATTGGCTTTTAAAGTATGGGGGTTTACAACTTTGACATTTTATTCCAATGAGGACTTTAATGACTGCCATCTTTTTAATGTGCCTCAAATTTCATATTCTGTTTGTAGGAAACGGATGGGGATTTTTTTTCTGAAAAAGGGCTCTGATAATAACCAATGTACAGTTATTTTTCCCTCTGAGAACATGAATTAGATAACAGGACATTGATCAAAATGAAACCTCCCTTCAATAAATTGGGAAGTAATCAATGCTTTGAAGTGCTTGGTAGACCTTTTTTAAAAAAAAAATCAATGCATGAATGAGTTGGGAAGAAATTCTGTTATCCTCATAGTCATCATCATTATGATCAGCAACAAAACATGCTCCATGTGTTGTCTCTGAATGGGGTGGCATTGGCCCTGAAGGAGCAGATCATGGTACAGTTGGGCTCCTCCTGGACTGGTGGGTCAGTTTGAAGCTGTGTCCAGAGGGCCCTTGCCCAGCTGTACTAACTGCAGCCTTACTTGGGGTGAGAGGACTTGGCTATATTGGCTCACACACAGACAGATTACTGCAATATGCTGAACATGAAACAGCCTTTAGAGAACACCTAGAATAGGGCTGTCAAACTCACGGTCCATGGGCTGGATGTGTCATGCACTGGCCACGTTCATATCCGCTTTAGCGAAAGGAAAAAAAGTCCCGATACGTCATGTGACATCTCCATGAAGACGTGAGTTTGACACCCCTTATTTAGAGGGAAAATCAGATTTATTTTACTATTCTTCGTTGATCTGGGTTTGTTCTTCCTTGCCACTGTGGTGACGTGAGTTTGACAGCCCTGACCTAGAAGCTTCATCTGGTGCAAAATGCAGTCGCATGGGTGCTCATGGTTGCTTGTTGATGAGCTCATGTTATGTCTATTTTGTGGGCTCTGCATTGACTTACTATTACATTACTTCTGAGTGCAATTTAATTTGCTGCTTTTCTTATAAAGCTATTTATGGTTTGATACTGACACATCAAGTCCACATCTCTCCACTAGAATTAGTCTGCCACTTCAGTCATTTGAGCGAAGCAGCTTGTGCTTCCTCATTTGTGGGAGGCTAGAAGGTTTGAAGCCTGGAGGCATTTTTGTTATTGATCTGGCTCTCTGGAATGGCCTCCCATGAGATATATAGCTGGTGTCAGGGTTCCAAGTAACAGACCCAAGGCAATCAAAACTCTGAGGCCTGGAGTTTCTTCAAAGAATTAATTTATTAGGCATGTCATATTGGCACATCTGGAGAAAACTGGACTTTGAAGGACCCAAGGTTTTCCTCACCCAAATCAAAACCCCAAAGTTCTTTCCCCCAGGTCACATGTCCACCACATGATCCAATCAGGTCGCAGCCCCAGTTCCGGCTGGCTTTTGTCCATGCCTCTCCAACACCTGGTAGAGTGTCCTTCGTTCCCATGGGAAAGAATGTTATTTTGGCTACACATCCCCCAGCTATCTCTGTCTCCCCCCTCATGTTCCCAGAGCTTCAAACAACCTTGCTGTGGCAGCCCTGAAGATGCTCCCAAAATGGCTTTAGGGCTGACAGGTGGTTGCCTTCTAGAAGCTCTTTAAAACTAAGTTTTTCTCAAGGCTGAGTTTGGAGATTAATGCTTGATGGACTGTCAATTTTATTTTATATAAACTTTATTATGGTTGTTATTTTATGTTGTGAGTTTTCAAAAGTCTGTATATGATACTGACAGGGTATAAATGTAATATATAAATAAACAATAAAAAGAATATTTTTCTTTCCCTCTTCAACCAAAGGCCTTCTGGGTGTAATGGTACTGCATCTTCAAGAATTCCCATGTGCCATGATCTCCAACACTGCTAAACTGGGAGACTGCCTGACTTTTAATCATTAATTTATAGTCTGCAAGAAGAGGTCATTCTGCACAGTGACCTTCTCTTTGGAATGTCAGTTTCCTTTGGTTCTTGAATTTCAAAAACACTACCATAATTATTAATAAAGAAAGACCAAAAAAGAACGCAGAATTCATAACCTGATAATTTGGGATTATTGTATAAAGAAAGCAATTGTGCTTAAGTATACCCTACAAATTGCTAAGAGACCTCCAAACCATGGAGAAATCAGCACTAAATTGGTTATTAAGGTGTTGTTAAGAAGGATTTGTATAATTGCAAATTGTAAACATAATGCAATTCAGAAACACAACATTGCAGTGAAAGACACAAGCACCATTTTTGAATTCTGTAATTACAGGGTTAATAATGAGTATTCTATCTAATTATAAGAAAAACCTATATAATATATATTGATCTATTATTTATTAGCTATAGATAACATGTTCCATTTAGAAGCTCAAAGTGGCAAAGTGCTCCCACCCCCTATTTTTTATCACAAACAATTATATTGGATAGGTTGGGTTGAGCCTGGCTTATATGTGTCCTTAGTCAAAGGTATACTAGCACCTGAGTCCTTCTGTTCTTTCAGCATTATAATGCTATGCTACATTGACTGTTAGGGCATAACAGTGACAAATTCTTCAGAATTTATTTGTCACCTCCCCCCACAAAGGTATGGACATTAAATATTGCTGTAAAAATTATGTAGAACATCCTAGTATTAAACAAAGATAAAATCAGACAAGTTCTAAGTAACAATATCTTAAATGAGGTTGGATTTAGAAAAATTAGAAAAAATTGATGTCAGATATGAAAATTTGGAATTTGTAATCTGAAAATTTCTATATATTTTCTAGTCTTTCATTAGGTACGGAAACTGACTATGATGTAAAATAATTGCCAAAATCTCCTCTACTTATAAAATCTATGGCCATATGAGATCTTGTGAAATAAACATCAAATTTGTAAGGTACATACAAGAACACTGAATCCTCAAGCATTGAGATAAAATTTCAGTGATCTTACGCAATAGCTTATAGAAGACAGAAACCTTGAGAGGTTTTGTTTTTAGAAGATGCAAGACTAGGAGGTGTAAGATACCCAACAGACAGGCAAGAAAGACTTTTGATTCGCAACCAGGGGCTTGAAACAGTGTCATGCAGTCAAAATCAATCAATGTACGTAAAGATCATGGCTGGAAGCCAGTTTCTTGTATGGTTAACTGCAAATACCTTGCAGTACTTGTACATGTTCATAACTGCCTACCATATTTAGGCCAGTACCAAGTGCTATTATTAAACTTTAACATCTAAGTGGCCTGGAACCAAGCTCTCTGAAGCAATGCTGCTTCTGAATAATACCCCCCCCCCCCCAACATTCTCAGATGTTTCCTGGGATGCTTCATTTAATCAATAGACAGGACTTTTGCAGGGATCGTCTCTTAGTTGTAGAGTTCCCTTTCCAAGGAGACCTTCAGAGCAGCTGCATTTTGTTCCTTTTGGACAGAGGATGAGGCGTGTACACGTACTATGTGCAAGTACGTAGTATATGTATTTGTGTGTGTTAATGTTACAATATTTTCATGATTTTAAATATCTGCAGGTTTTGTTGCCTGTATGTTAGTTATTTTAATTACATGTTGCCATCTGCTTTATTTTGTCTGATTTGCTTGTTCAGATGTTTTAACCGCAGAGTGAAAAATGTTGATTGGCAATGTGCAAATAAATAAAATAAATCTTTAAAATTCAAGGCATGTGCTGTATAAGCAAAATTAAAATTGAGAATTAGGGTGTCAAATTATTAATACTTTGTACTGTTCTACCATGGGAAAGCAATGTTCTTCCTCCTCGCCAGTCTTCTGTAAAGTGAAAAATATCCAAGGAAAAGCACTCATGCCAGATTCTTCCTATGATGTTGGGAAAGGTTGGAATAAAGACATCAAAATTTTGCCCGAGTTCCAATGATGTAAAAATAATTACAATCCTATGATATGGGCAGAAATAAAAGAAAATCTTGCTCAATGTTTGGTTCTGGTCAATATTTAATGCAGAAAAAAGTAAATTCACTATTGTTGTTGTTAATGTAATTAGATATCCAAAACATTTGCAATATTTTTAGTAATTGTCACTTTACAAAGAATGAGAAGACAACTTCTACCTTTAAGAGGCTATAATATTCATTAAAAGGCTCACATTTTTAATTTATGTTTTTATATTATTTTGGCTACATGCTGCAACTTATTGATCAATAATTTTTTAAAAGCTCCTGAAGGATTTTGTTATTGGACAGTATAAAAATATTATGAAGAAGTAAATCAATACTTCAGATATTATAAAAATGAACACAACAGAGAAAACTAGAGAATTACCGGTTGCACGTAATGACAGAAATTAATATAAAAAACTTATTCTACTACTGGAGTTAAGACAAAATTGAGCTTAGTTCTAATCAAGTAATCTACAACATGATTTTCCAAATATTGAACTACAATACATGCCATCCTTAGACATTGAATATTCTGGCTGGTACTTATAATATCTGGGCTCTAACATTATCTGGAAACTATTGCAGAACATGAAAGAATATAATTTTTATAATATATAATTTTCATAAAGATTTCAAAGAAAAGGTGGATTTTGAGGAGCAAACGAATCTAGGGAGGTGGCTTTACAATAGTGTTAAAAAAGTCCATGAGATTTTTGCCCCTCTTGATAAGTTGAGCTGAATCAACAAAAGTTACAGGCATGAGTGTATCAGGAATTAACAGACCATAAAGATCTGTATATGGAAATTTTAAAAATGATATATAAGTTATGAAAATATTGTTTCTCTTAGGTATCTATTGATTTGCAGCTTTAAAAAAAGAAACTCAGTTCGAGGAAGTGATAGATATCCTACTTTTTTACACATTAAATTTCTATCCTGGGCAGCTTTACTTCTTTAGATCACTACACTCATATATACACCTTTCCTTTCCTTTCCTATAGTCTGGGTGGGTTTGAAGAGACAAGGAGAAAATGCTTATTCCAGGTTTTCCTACATGTCCTACATGGTTGCAAATCAAACGTGGCAGAAGCAGTTCAATTATGATGTATTTGAGAGAATTTGCACAATCTTCAGCTTCATTCTGGTGGGGCCGATACTCTTGGGCTAATATCCAAAAAAGAGTCCTTAGCTTGTTGCTCCCCAGATGGGGATTCCATATTATGGACTTCATGGAAGTTTTTATTGGGGCACATAGTGCTATTACTTTCCTACTGACAAGTGGATCTACAAATAGATATAGTGTAGACTGTTCTTCTCCAGGATTCCTATTTAATTGTTCTTGCTCTCTATTTTTTAATTCTTCTGCATCAAAAGACATTCAACATTCAGTGACCCATGAAGATGTTTAATCTTTGGTAAGCTGCTTTGTATGGAGTTTTGCCTGCTTAGTTTCTCCCCTAAAGTTTGTCTCTAGTTCCCCAAAGCATGCTGATACTTGCATTTTTAAAAACAGTCTCTTTTAACATATTTAGTCATCATAAAAAAGAGCTATGGCAAATTAGATCGGGGTTGATCTAGTCCAGCATCCTCTTTTCTGAGTAAATGCCCAAGAGAGCTCATAATCAGCATACCACTTTCTTCTTTCTATGAAGAACTACAATAGATACACAAACACTTATGGGATTACTCTAGGAGAGGTACCCAAATACAATTACTCCTGCCTTTATTGTGATGCTAAAAAACATTTCAGGACAAAATATAGACTACTGTGGGACTACATTTTTGAAGAGACCCTATATTTCGATTTAGGGAAGATAAATTCCACCTCTGAATAGCAAGAAGTGAAAGGTTAGAAAAGGATAAAGTGAGTTCAAACATTTCTTTCCTCCTGGTACTTTCAGGGCTGCCACAGCGAAGAGAGTAGAGCTGTGGGACTGAGAGGGGGGGGGGGAGGAAGAGATAGCTAGAGGATTGTAGCCATAATAAAATTCTTTATTCTGAGAAC
>JANHFL010003102.1:379092-399121 GCA_032468155.1 Oxyrhabdium leporinum
TAGATAGATAGATAGATAGATAGATAGATAGATAGATAGATAGATAGATAGATAGATAGATAGATAGATATGATAGAGATAAAGATATAATATATATATGTAGATTGGAGGCAGAGACTGGGATTATGTATTCATGTGTCCGTTTGCATGTGTGCGATTATAAAAAAATAGCTATTTATAAATGCTGTATGTTTCCATGCCATAATTCTAATTTTGGAGGGCGGGAAGGGTTGAGGCCATGGAAGGAAGGCTCTGGGACCGCTTTGTTTTCATCATCTCTTGTTCTCCATAATTTTATAGGTCATTTCACACATGGAGACATATGTACATATGCATGTATGCAACTTTTCACGGAATACTTCAAAAGGAATAGAAAAGAGAAGCTGATTTTTCAAAAAGGACTTTTAAATTAAATGGTTACAAGGGGACACCTAAGGTATATTGTGCGTGTAAAGTGAGTTAGGATCGCAGTGGTTCTACTAGTAACCAGGACAATGTTGACTGCATAAGAGATATTTGGGGCTTACTACTTATTTGGTCCATATTTGGTTTTATTTAACTTCCTCTTTCTGTAATACAGATAGTCCTTCAACTTATGACCACAACTGAGCTCAAAACGTCTGCTACTAAATGAGACATTTGTGAAGTGAGTTTTGCCCCATTTTTTGCCACGGTGGTTAAGTGAATCACTGCACTTGTTAAATTAGTAACATGGTTGTTAAGTGAATCTGGAGTCCCCCATTGACTTTGCTCGTCAGAAGGTCACAAAAGGAGATCACGAGACCCCGGGACACTGCGACCGTCATAAATATTGGCCAGTTGCCCAGTGTTTGAATTTTGATCATGTGTGGGGTTGCCACTAGTCTAGCCAGGCCCAGTTCCTGCAACCGTTCATCGTAGGTTTTCGCCTCCAGTCCCCTCAACATCTTGGTTGCTTTTCTCTGCGCTCTTTCTAGAGTCTCCACATCTTTTTTTATAGTGTGGTGAGCAAAACTGGATGCAGATCACTTAGCTGGACCAGGTTTGCGCGCTGGCTAGTTAAAGTCGCCCTGTGAGGAAGGTGGGCGCTTTTTAAAATATGCGATAAATAAGTAAATAAGGACAATGATAACATAAAGAGTCCTGGAAGCCAAGAGCGGGAGAGGGGACATTTGGAGAAACAAGGAAAGCCACCCAGCCAGCAGCCAGCAGATTTATTTGTTTATATTTTACCATATTGGTATGTGGCCCACTTGTTGAGATAAATGAACATCAAGAACAATGCACGCACTGAGCAAAGAGAAACTACAGTACATGGCATAGAAACCGGAAGCCCAGCTCAGAGGGAGATAACATTGACAAAATCTGCCCTTCTTAGATCCCTGAAAGTTTGATCAGTTGTCAAGGTTTGGTAACTACAGAAAAGTTTGCCATTTGTTCCCCCCTCTAGCTGTGATAGTTAAATTACAGTTCTTTGTGTATAGAAGTAGCATCCATCTCACAAGCAGATGCTGAGTCCAGCAATTATGGGATGGATACGACCACCCTACCCCTGTTTGCAAGCTTCAGTGAACTTCTGGATGCATTTTCGATGAAGTGGACATTTACACTGATCCTGAAAAACAATTCGATGTACTGGTTGAGAGAAACCCTGAAGGCCCCCAGCCGAGTCTTGTCATGTTTGCAAAATTCATAAGCATGTTGTCAATTTTATTTTTATTTTTTAGCATTGCGTTATTATCTGCATCTCCGCTATACAAATAGATAATACTCCCAATTCATTGTGTTATCACCCAAGGAGTTTTGTGTCAGCATAATGGTATGTAAATGATCACTCCTGTGTACTAAATTTCTGATTATCTGAGCATTTTTGGATATCCCCTGGCCATTTTGGAGAGATGAGATTGTACTTTATTGCAAAATGCTGGAGCAGTATTTATTAATTGGCCATTTGTAATGCTGCAATTCATATTCTCTTTGGCAACGATCCCAAAGATCTTAAATTTTCCACTTGCAATGGTTAATTCACAATTCATTATTTCAGTATTCATTATTTTCATACTTAAATAAGTAGAGATTTTAAGCTGTGCACTTCAAAGCTTTATTTCACACGCACGTTAGTGAGATTGGACTTTCAGCTATAGTTGCTAAGATCAAGAATATGATTTGAAGTGTAATTTTAAACAAAGGAGCCCAACAACACACAAATATTCTCTAGCCTAGAATCTTCCTTGTGTGTAGGGACTACAGCTCCTTGAATTGCCAATCAGATACTCCACTGGAGGAGGCTGATCAGTTTCATGTATGTTTAAGGCTCTTGACTTATATCTCAGTGGGTCTTTAGTTGGTCTTGTTTCTAGGGGAAAAAAAAGTCATGTTCTAAACCTGGAATTAGTTAAAATGAGAACGAGCTGTATAACATGCAGGTAGTGCTCAACTTGCGACCACAATTGAGCCCCAAATGTCCATCGCTGAGCGAGACAATGTTTACGTGAGTGGTACCCCATTTGATGACTTTTCTTGCCACATTTGGGGCTCAATTGATTCACCGCAGTTGTTAAGTTAGGAACACGGCTGTTAAGCGAATCCAGCTTCCCCGTTGTCTTTGCTTGTTGGAAGGTCATAAAAGGGGATCACGTGATCTCAGGACACTGCAACGGTCATAAATAGGAGTCAGCCGCCGAGAGTCTGTATTTTGACCATGTGACCGTGGGGATGTTGCGTAAGTCATAAACACACAAAAAAAATGATTGTAAATAGCTTTTGTTTTTCATGCTGTTGACTTTGAACGGTCACTAAATGAACTGTTGTAAGTCAAGAACTACCTGTATCCATATCTATAGCTATCTCTGTAGTTCTGTATTGATTTTTCTGTTCTATAAGGACTTTTCTATTGCAATAGTTCAAATAGCAGACTAATGTTATTTCTTCGATGGATTTATAGCCGAAATTCCCTTCAGAAACTCAAGGCAGCGAGTACAGAGTCCTCCTTCTCCTCCTATTTTATTTTCCCCTACAAGAAGGTTGGACTTAGAGAAAGAGATTAATCCAACGTCACCCAGAAAAACTCTGGGGCTAAGGGTGGACTCGAACCCTGGCCCCCATGAGTCTAATCCAACACCTGAACTAGTGCGGAAAGCTTTTAAATGTCCTGTTGCCATTTGAGATTGTTTCTATTCAAGTTAACTTAGCAGAGCAAGGTGTTTTTTGTTTTTTGTTTAGTGAATTGGAATATTTTAAAATAATATTTTAAATATCTGGCAAAGCACCTCCTAAGTACCATGGACAGAGCTACAATGTTGTTTTTTCCTGGTTAATTTACAGCAACTTTCATTTGCTGGAGAGTAGAGTAAAGTAGAGTAGAGTAGAGTAGAATAGAATAGAATAGAATAGAATAGAATAGAATAGAATAGAATAGAATAGAACAACAGAATATTAATTAGGAACCTTGGAGGTCTTCTAGTTCAACTCCCTGCTCAGGCAGGAAACCCTATACCATTTCAGACAAATGTTCCACTGATTAATTATTGTGTCAGGAAATTTCTCCTTAGTTCTTATACCATGAGCAGAACCAATTGTCAACATTCCAATGAAACCCCCCATTGTCCATTTAGCACTCGGAAACAAAGTTCATCCAAGTCTTACTTCAGCGTTCCACCAATATAAGAAGAAATGAAACCAAGAATGGCATGCACAGTTAAAGGGGTGGTTAACAAGCTACCCTGACAATGTATTTCATCTTATTATAGTTAGGATGCATTTGCAATAATTATTTAGAGTAAATACTAGCCTGATTCCTAAACCATAAAGTGATTTATTTGGTATTAGTCTAATGTGTTACACAATCTCAACTGATTGGTTTTGATTTAACCCAGTCTTAAAGAATGAGCCATGATGACCTTAGCTCATGAATAATTGCATAAAAATTCCTGCTGATAATTGGTAATAAAAGAAATTATAAAATTGGGACTATGATATATGAAAGTTTAGTGTTAACATATTTTTGTTTGATTTTCATTTTTACGCTGCTCTACCATATTGTTAATGTTAATGTAATTGTTAATGTTAAATTTTGGGATTGCAGAGCTAAAATTAAAGGTTGAAAACTTCACTGAAATCTTATGATGAATTGTGAAATTGAGCTATAGTTGCAATATATATATATATAAAAACAGTGGCAGATGTCTACATTACTTTTAAAAATACCAGGGAAATTCATTTCATGGTTATCTTAACTAGTACATTCTACCAGTATAAAATGGCTAATTAGTTCAAACAAACCAGTGAATTTAATAGTTCACAAAAATTTCATGCAAGACTTTCCCAGCTCTGATTGGAATATTGGGGAACAATCTCAGTTAAATGATCAAGAGCCTTCTCCAGGATTTGATCCAATGATGTGACAGACGAAAAGACACAAGATAATGACTTAGTCTTTATTGTGAAAACTGGTGATCTTGTCCTGGAAACTCTAATCACAGAGGGTCTTCTTCCTGGTACTAATGATGAAAATAGAATAATAATGGCCCTAATAAAGTAAGGAAAATCCTCTTCCAAATAGAAAAAGTTGTATCACAAAAATCTCATCCCCATTCCTATCATCATATTCTCTGGTGCTGAAGCATAGCAAAATAGGCATTTAATGAGTAGTTTTTAACCTTGTAAGTGATTGAATAGGGCTCTCTCAAGAGGCTCTGATAGCCTTTATCAGTCATTATTACCTTGTACAGCAATTTCAGCTCTTGGAGTATATGACAAACACAATAACGGCATGATGCATTACATTTCCTTCAAGCAATTTACTTCAATTAGTTTATTTTTTTTAGAATATAGTTGCTTTTGATTTCTACTTCATCCAGCAGCTTAATTTCTTGATTTTTTTTAAAATTATGAAAGCATGAATGATTGAAGATGGTTCTTAGACCTATAATTTTGCCTTCAGAAGAAACATGGACTGACATAATCCATAATAAAAGGTTTTACTATTTATTATAGATGGTGCCCCCAAAACATGAATGACCCTTAAAATTTATGAACTGCAATAAAAAAAAATAGTGCAGAGGATCACTTGTTGGATAAGTCTACTCAGAATTCAAAACCACAAATTGGAAGTATTCCTTAGAAGACAAAAGAAAAACCAGTACAGATACTGGCTTTTTAATAAACTGTTAAATAGCTCCCCTAAGAGCCCATTCTTAGATGTCATAATTTTAGGAATAATGATATCAACACCACCATCATCTTTACATAATGTAAAGAATTTGATTTTCAGAGAGAATGCTCTGGTGAGCTAGATTTTTTTATAGCAGGCTGGTCTTGGCAACACAAGATAGGCAATGGGATACAGGATCCTGGCTATCAAAATCTCAGAGAAAGGCGAGACCTTGAGATAGCTCACATGCACTCTGTACAGCTATTCCTTATGAGAAAATCACATGAATGGATTTTCCATGATCAGCTTATAAATTGAGCAGCTGGGAGTTGAGGGACGAACCATTTTTACTCAAAGTCATGAACACAGCCTTTTTAAGAACATAAAGCTTGACTAAACCATATTTCTTAATCAATTTGGATTTGCTTTTTAAAATTACCTTTGGAATGGCAAGTTATACTTAAGTCACTCAGTGAATCACCTTCTCCTTGGAGTTATAATTTTTTTTAAAAAAATTATAGTTTTGGAAAAATATCACTTTTTGTATTAAACAGCAAAAATGTGCTTAGAGTTTTGATTTTGAAAATTAACAGTGAATTAATATTAAGGGTCCTAATAGACTTGACATTCTAACTTCTAAGCAATGAGGAATCTTTCCTGTCAGAAATGATTGTTTGGGTTTCTTTAACAAAAATGACATGGGACATTGAAAGTTGAACACTATGGGAAAACTAGAAAGTAGACCACACACACACACACATATGTGTGTGTATGTGTATCTATGTATGCTTTATTTTTTTCTTCAATCTACCATTGTATGCATTACTAATACTCAGTCTAATTGTTCAGTTTTGAGCACCAATGAAGATAACCTGGGAATGCCAGCTGGTCTAAAAAGAAAGAGTCATTTACTGTATGAGGATGCATGCAGAATGTACAATACATTGGCATCCAAAAGGTGCTTTTTCAAGAGGCAACTGGATTTTCTTGTTTTTCTTTGAAGACATTTTGCTTCTCATTCAAGAATCTTCTTCAGCTGAGAAGCTTGGATGAGAAGTGAAACGTCTTCAAAGAAAAACAAGAAACTCCACTTGCCTCTTGAAAAAGCACTTTTGGGACAACCATGATCTGGATAATTGAGAATCTCCATTTGCATATTTTCTTCTCTTGTTGGACACTCCAAATTCAATTCGCTCATTTTGGCTTTCAAAGCATCAATGAGATAGGTACTTAATATATGAAGGGATACCTTCCTTTAGTAAATCCTCTCAATTCTAATAATGTGTTCCTAGTAGATACCTTAGTAAAGGAAAACTAGTGAGTTATCAGGAAGCATGCCCATTGTAGCCAAACTGCAAAAGTACATCTGTCTTCTCCATTACTTCTTGCATTACATGGGCAGTATTGTACTGGGACCTAGTGAGTATTTCTTTAATTTAGACTGCCCATTTCTAAAGATTGTGTATCA
Source organism: Oxyrhabdium leporinum (assembly GCA_032468155.1). Taxonomy (NCBI): domain Eukaryota; kingdom Metazoa; phylum Chordata; class Lepidosauria; order Squamata; family Cyclocoridae; genus Oxyrhabdium; species Oxyrhabdium leporinum. The sequence goes on from JANHFL010003102.1 coordinate 385,692, forward strand.
ATGTATGAGTATGTGAAGTTTAAGAGATTGTAATCAATCAAGCTAAGATGGTAACAAAGACTCTATGTGTGCTGGGCTTCCTTGAGTCTTCTGTTCTTGCTTTAGACCCTGAAACTCAAATCTGTAACTTTCCTAGAATGATTTTTAGTCTAAAACTCTGGATAGGCTTTTGAAATTTGAACTGGAAAATACTGAAAGGTAACAATGAACATAATAGATAGTATTTAAATTTATTTTATTTTTGTACTTTTGCAGTTTGGCTAATTTATAATCTATAAAAGTCTCTGCATAATTGTGTCTTGATTAAAATTGTATAATTAGGCACTCTGGATCTCTTTCCTCAAGATTATTTCTGTCTAATTGCTTTAATCTGTGTTTTCACGCACCCACTAGAAAATCAAAGCATGCTCCCAAAGGATAGGAATATGAGTGAATAAAGCTGACGACTCATTAAGCGTGGAGAAGAGAAAACTGCATCTAAATCACAAATATGATAACGAGGGGGAAATAAAAATAATGAAAAATACATTTGAGAAGTCTCAGTACAGCAAAGTTTTTAATATCAGAGATACACTGGAAACCAAGCAATTCTTATTAGGCCTAGCTTGATAAAGAATTAGGCTTGCTTAATGGGTGGAATCAGAGCCCCAAAAGGGACAGCTCAGGTTCCAGCAAACAGGCTATTCCTGGAGATGAGCTACATCAGAAAGTTCCATATCTCTCTGAGGAAAGGGACCAAACCTGAGTATTAAGAGCTTTGTGTGTCAAATTCTGATTTGGAAAAGTACTATACATTATATTTACATCCTTAAGAATGAAATACTGTGACAGGCTTTCTCAACCACCTCCCCTCCTCTACATTTACATTTACTAAAATACCCACTTCGCTTGGTTCTCCATATAACTGAGAATACTAGGAATTTTAGCTTGACTTGGTTGTACCTTTAAAACACATTCTGAAATCTGTTTTATGTGGTTTGGCCAATTTATATGAGAGGAAATTATTTTAGGTAGCTATTTTTTTCCTTATCTGTTGTTCTTTGTTATCATTTTCTTCTTTTACACTTAGACCCAATATTCAGAAATAGCAAAAGAAGGGAGCAAATCTATCTGAGCTACTTCACTCCAGAATGTGGATGTAGAAGGGAATCACACAATCACTTCTTTTTACCAGGAAGAAGGGGAAGAGGATAGCTGTTTCTTTTTCCCCCCTTCTGTTCAATCATGTCTGATTTTCAGAGACTTCTTGGACCAGTCCCTGTAGTTTTATTGGCAAGATTTTTCAGAAGTGGTTTTCAGTTGCCTCCTTCCTAGGGCTGAAAGACATGACTTTGTCAAGGTCACCCAACTGGCTTTGTGCCTAAAGTGGGATTAAAACTCACGGGTTTCTAGCTGGATGCCTTAACTGTTATACCAAAGTGACTTTCACAGGTTGGCTGTTTAGGCGTCACTAAAAATGAGGGGAAAAAAGAGAAAAAAATAGACATATTGTAAAAAAAAAAGTGTATCTATTCAGAAAGAATTGCCACACCGTATATAAAATGGTGTATGTTTGTGAAGATGTGAACCCATGACCTATATTTTCTTCTGATATCTAGGTTGCTATTCTTGATAAGTATTTTAAAGGATCCTATCCTCACCCCTCAATATAGTTCTATAACCTAGGCCTGGACTGGACAGCCCTTCAAACTGTAGGCATATAGCTAAATGGTTAAAAAGGCCACCATTCCTCTACTCACCTTCCGATTTTTCTTCTACAGGGAATTATTCTGCATGGAGGAACATTAAGATTCATAAGTCTCTGCACTGCATGAGCTTCTATAACTGTTTGCTCCTCCATAATTAGCAATTTCTTGACTGTTTGAAGTGGTGCAGGGTTTTTTTTTTTAATCACTACATCTCTTGTTTAGCAGAATGAAGGTAGTGCTTCCTGATTTATAGGAAAGGGAAGAAGAGAGGAATGGGGAATAAGAAGACCTCTTCATTTCTCTCTCTTTATAACTGATCAGAAAGGCAGAATAATAACCCTGCACCGGAACGTGTAACAGCATTTTCCTCTTCTTGAACTGCCAGAAATATTCTAGAAGGAAGCAAACATTCCACTAGGTGGCCTTGATATAAATTATTAACCTGGAAAAATTACCACCTGCTGCTTCTGTATTTGCAATCATGAATGCAGATTAAACTCCCTTCTTCACTCAGAAACTTTAAGAGAAAGGGAAAAAATATATATTTTATCACTCCTTCTTTTTTCCAGTGCTTAGATTAGGAATGCTGTTGCTTATGTAGGCAAAGTAATGCCACCTATGCACAAGGAGGAGACATCAGCATGCAAATCCCAAGACTGAGAAAATGCTAAAAAGAAAAGTTTCTAAGGAAAAGGGACTGAAAAACCCAGCTTTCTCTTCTGATCAATAGGGCTGCACAGTGGATAGGAATCAATTCCCCAAAGGTGCTTTAGATCACTTGGGAAAGTGTGAACATAGCACTTGTCTGCAACATCTTAAAGCCTTTTCCCAGTCTTTATTCAGTGATGACGTCTCTTTGTTCTGGTTTAATCTACCTCGTAGCAGGCTTGTTGTGTAGATAAACTAGAATCACTTAATGTAAACTACACTGGGTTCCTTTGAGGAATGTAAAATACAAACACAATTAAGTCTTGTTCCTTTGGGTATTTCTAAGATGGTACAGTTCTCATTCTGAACTATAGTACTATGCTTTGATCTAGGCAATGGAAAAACAAGGCCTATTTGTATTAAACAAAGATGAGGTTATTATTTTCATGTGTATTGCACAATCTCAGAAATGCACATTTGATTTAACAGACTCAATGTAAAATGTAATGAAATGTAAAGGCAGGAAACATGGTACATCAGGTAGGCATGACCCTGAAGAAGGGCAACAGAGTCCCCTTCCTGAAACGATGTAGCTTTGCTGACTCTGATCACTATGTTTTATGGAGTGCCAGAAGGGTTTGTATAGTTGGCTGGCAAACCTCCTTACTGCCAGTTTTGATGAGATGCCATGTTGAGTAGAACACATTGGCAAAGCTTTGCCTCTTTTGGACAGGATTCAGTTAAGACAGGCTTGTGCCTAGCTGAAAGGCTCCGGATTACTTATTTAAGAAGAGGCAGCAAGCCACAGAGAAAGAGGCTGGCCCAGAGAAAGGGGAATTCATAGCTTTGTTACCTAAAAAAAATAATGCACCTGTCGATCAGTGAATGTGAGTTTTAGTCCTTAGCCATTCCTCTTTGAGAAACTTAAAACCGCTCCCATGCAGAAATTAAGGAAAGAATTTACCCAAGAGTTTATATTGGTCTTCTCAATTTGTAAGCATGTTTAGAGGGCTGAATAATTCCTTCCAGTTGTGTTAGAAGAATGCAACTGTTCCATTAGCCCAACAGAGGACCTAGTTAAGGCAAGTGGCCAATCTCCTTAATGAAGATAAGAGCTTAGAAAGTGCATTTTCATTTTCTAAGTTCTTAAGGAGAGCTTAGAAATTCTAAGCTTAATTCTCATTAAGGAGAATGACCATTTGGCTTAACTTAGCCCCTCTAATGGGCTAAGGCAGGGCTGTCAACCTCATGGCCCACAGACTGGATGCATCATGCACTGGCCATGCCCATGCCCGGTTTAGCAAAGGTGAAAAAAGTCACAATACATCATGTGACGCCATGACAATGCAAGTTTGAAACCCTTAGGCTAAGGGAACACTTGTATTTCTTTGCCCATTAATGTCAGCTTTACTACTGTCAAAGATCTCCAAGAAGCAGAGTGTTGAAGGAGATTATTAATGATGTTGGAAGCTACTCAGTTTAGTGTTAGCCCATACAGTACCATAAACATCTATAGCCATGGGGTATATGGTGCAATGACAAAGTAGTCATAAAGCAAATGTTGCAACTGAGTTATTGCATCAACATTCAAATGCAAGTACATAGTGGCTGGGTTTGTGTGACAGTGTCCTCATTACTGTGTTGTAATTTTAGCATCATTGCAGGTTTTTTGTTGACACTGCTGATTATAAGAATCCCAGAAGAAGCAGGAAAGTCATCAAACCTGCAAAGTGCTTTGTAGCCATCTGATCTGATTCACTTAATCAAACTGGGTCTCTTTGATTTCCAAATTTATTTCACTGGGGTGTTTTGATTGACACTTCATTGAATTACATAGCTCTAACAAGGGTAACATAGCCTTGTGGGGGGGACAGGGACATTACATTTGTAAAATTTCAGCCAGATTGCTTTCATGGTTTTAATCATAATTAAAATGCAAAGGTTTCCTAATATTTCACAGTTAAGACAGAAGAAGCAGAGGTGAGGAAAAAATAGGGGAGCAACCTCCAAATTTTTCAGCAAGAGTTCTATATGAAGAATGTATCGAAGCAATACAAAAAGTGTTCTATTCCAACTAAAGATAAAATAAAGATAAATAAAAACCTTCTTAAGACTGAGGATTAATTATCCTCTCTTGATTTGCTGTTTTGGGCTAGCAACTTAGCTGGCATGGCTGATCGCCAAGGTTTCCTTTTTCTGTGAATATGCAGGAGGAGGAGAAATTATAAGTCAATTTCCAGATTTTCCAAAACCAATGTCTTGAAGATTTGAGTGCACTCTTTCATTCTCTAAACTCTTCCTTCCTTGAGTGCCAGACTTGGTACACCATCTTTAGATACAGTAAAGAAACTTCCTAGTGGTATTAATGTAGAATGATTTCCAAGGACATGTTTTCATGTGATGTGTGCATCTGACAGTGCTTATTTCAGAGGTTAAAAGGATTGCCCTTCTAAAACAACTTTGCCATAACTTTGTTGCAGATAGTGGCCGAGCTCTGAACAATTGGCACGTTTATATGAGTGCAGTTGTCATGGGACATTGGACAATGGAGTCAATGGAAGAAGCCTGTCATGTAAGGAGAACATGCCTTTCAGAGCTCGGTGGCTGCAATTAGCAATGGCTGGCAGGGTGGTGGTGGTGGTGGTAGTTGTGCTGGCAACTCTTACCACCTTTAAAAAAAAAGTTGAGGGAGGCATCTGTATCTTGAATTTATTCTCAGAAGCAAACACAAAAAGGCTCCTGCTAGCCCTGCCCACATTTACTCAGTGTTGAAACTGAAAACTGCCCCAAGCAAACAGAAAGAAGCAGCAAAAGGTTTGGCCCGTGATTACCTATTGATCAGCCCTTGATCCACTATTTAGGCGGTTGGGAGTAGATCTGAATTACAAGAGTAGTACTGGAACAGTGGCCCAAAAAGGTAACACTGTTTGAATAGGTGTTAAGTCCATCCTAAAACTCCAACCACCACCAAAGAAACCTCCTGACAAAATAGCAGCAGGAGCAGCAACAGCGTGCAGCAGAATGAGAGTAGGTATTCATATTATTTGTATGCTCAATGTGGGATATGTCAGAAGTAAAAGGTCAGCTGCTAGAATTTGGGTTCCAAGGAACTGTTAAAACATTTGCCTGCCCTGAATACCCTCTGTCTTGGAATGCTAACTTGCAAGCTCATTTCAGGCCCTTGACAACATGATCCCGCTAAAATTGGGTTGGTCTGCTCAAGAAGACAAGTCCTCTACACCTCAAATTATCAATTTTGGTTAGATGTTTTATAATGAACCAAGGAGCACACATTTTTTTTCCTTAGGGAAGATAAGGGTTGAAGGCTGCATTATTTGATCCTAATGGACTCTGCTTGTCCTTTGTTGCTGATGCTATGGGAGTGAAGGGGGTTTCAGGCTGTGCTCTGAAAAAGTGCTCTTTTGCTTACCACTGATCTAGAATTTCCCAGATTTGCATTGCTGCATAGATGAAAAGGGTAAGTTCCCACACACACAACCATTTGAAGAAGAGTTTTCTACACCAGCCAACACCTATATCCTCTTCTTCAAAAGTGGCCTGAAGGCTTTATGATAACCTCACCAATAGACCAGTAGTTCTAATAGACCAGTAGTTTTCTCAGTGCTGGAAGAGAGATGAAAGGAACTTCTGTATCTACTGCTGAAGAGAATTTATAGGTTAAGTAGTTGGATGAACAGCATGGAATTAATGGTCTTAAGAGACATATTGAAGAACAACATATTCTAAAACATGGTGTCCCAGCCTTGTTTGCAAAGTCTTCTTTACCAATCCCTCTTACCAAGGAATTCCATTGTGTTACCTCATCCAGACATCTTCTATCTGCTTCTTCAGCAGCTTCCTATCTTTCACAATGTGATAATAGCTTATAGTTTGGGGGGAAAATGAAATAATCTATAATACTGGCTGTTTCAGTGTAGTGTCTCCTTGACCGAAGCACGATGCATTATCATTTGGAGCATATGAAGTGATCCACCTATTTTATCTACATAATGGTAATTTGAGGCACAATTCAAGATCCGTGCATTTATGAATGTTTGTTATCACAACTCACATACAAAGGGATGGTGTATTGCAGCTTTTATCATTTGCCCCACCCCTATGGATGCAGCAACTGTGAAGGTGACCTTACATATTGCCTTCCCCATACCAACATCACTGTCAACCACAGTGACATAGGGGGCAAGTTTGTTTTGCTGTACAAATCATGAACCATATTATGTGTTCAAGGAAGATGACTTTGATATGTTTTCTCCAGCTAAGTTATGTCATCTTGCCCTGAGGGAAACATATATATCTCCCTCTGAACTACCAGACAAATGGCATCTGCTGCTAGAACAAGGGCAAATCTTTTGAGTCCCTCTACCACCACCTGTGGTAAGGATGCCACAAGACTACCATCAATCTCAGCAGGAGAGAACAAGCAATGGTGGAATTGCTTTGGCAGTATGGAAAGTTCCCAACAACCTTGTCTTCTCCTGTCAGAATCTTCAGTCACTTTATTAATTTGCATAAACAGATTATGTGCTGCTTAGTATGTATTATCACAATTGCACAATAGTTTGAAAAATATGCAGAATAATCTAAAATACGTTCACTATATCAGACCCACTCACACAATGAAGGACTCACTCTGTCTAAGGCAACATAGGGATAGACAAACAGATAAAACCAAACAGAGCATTATTTTAGAAGGTGACATGGAGAATTGAAAAGGGAATGAAAAAGAGGGCCAAGAAAGCTAAAGAATTACAGACCACTCAATAAACCTTAGAGGTTACATGATACACATCTGATAAACAGATTGAGGGCAAGGAAGTCAAGGCAGATCAAAAAAGAATAGTAAAATAAATCTGAATTTCCCTCTAATTAAATTCTAGCTGGAGGATGTGATTCAAATAGCAGAGGAACAGCCCTCCAAGGTAGGATAGGTAGGATTTTGGGAAGTGATGAACTAATTAACCAGTAACTCATGTAAGTACCAGAGATGCCATTACAACCCCCAAGGCTTTGCCTGTATATCAATGGTTAGCAACAACAATATGTGAGATTTTATAAAATCAGAATGTTGATTGAATCTCTAAAGTGCCTCCAAATCATTTCAGAGCATTTTGAAGGCATCTAATACGTCTGAAAATTCAAACTGATTTGAAGATTCTTACAAATATATAATTGAAAATGCTTATTTGACTGAAACAACTTGTCACATTTTTTTTAAATTACCCAATTAAATGGTCCCAGATCCAAAAGAGCCACAAAAGCACTGGATCCTGCAAAGGTATTTTTTCATATCCCCCTATATGGGTTACAGGGTTATACCTCTAGTTTTATTTTGAAAAAAATAATTTAAAAAGTGATATATAAATATTGCATGTATCCTCTATTCCTATTCCTATTTCAATATTTTCTTTAGATTATATAACTGTTCTTACATTTTTCTTTACTATTGTTGTACTACATTCTATAATATTATTGGCAGTGTTTTCATCTTACAAATCCTGTTTTGCCTCCTGCTATAATTCCCCTCTTTCTGGTATTTCTTTTGCTTTTTTTTTTCTTAATGGCCAGTATGCAAAATATTTACACCTTCTGCTTCCCTTCACCGCTCTATTTCTTTTTCCTCCATCCACTCCCTTTGAAGGTGAATCACCTACTTTTATTCAGCTGGTTTTCTGTTTGCTGGTGGCTGCAGAGCTACCCAAACACGTGTCTGCTACCATCTCCTCCCACACCTGTTTCGAAGTTGCAGCTTTATTGGGAACTCTGCTGTGCTGATGCTGGGGAAAAGACTCAGGTGGCAGGGGAGGAAAGCAGTACAGATACGTGCAATTTTTCTAAGGAGTCTGCTCTTCCACATACCTTCAAATCAAATTATCCCTTTGAATATCTGTGTAGATCTGATACTATAGCCAGTGAAGCAATTTTCTGCAGTGGGAGATGAGTTCACTCTTAAAACAAGGGTTATTAGGTTAGTTAACTTAACTGAGTCTTTAATATTCAGTAAGTGGGATTGGTATAGGGTAACTTACACACAAAGAGAAATAGACATGGCTAGACCTATAATTGCATTTTTGGTGCAGCAGCAAGTTTCCTACAGCTTTTATTATCCTATAAATCTAAATACACAGATGATGATAGTTATTATTTACTACAGGTTATAACCATCTCTCTGGTGTGACACCTATCAAAAGGATATCTTTTTTTAAAATTGTTATTAGTTTTCTTATATATGGTTGGTTAGTGCACCCAGTGTGATTATTATTTTCCAAGCACACAGATTATTATTTTCCAAGCACACAGAGAAAAATATTTTTCTCTGTCTTTTGCATTTGTTTCCTTACACCCCTGACTTCACACAAAAGGAATACCTATAGCCAAGACTTGTAAGTACCAAATCATTTTTCTTCTGGCACTTTATTTTCTTTAATCAAACATATCTTATTTAATACCTTCTCTTTCTTTCCTTGAGCACAGACTACTATTCGATAGGCTCCAGAAAGCAATGGAGAAATAAATTAAAGCTAGCTCTTGCTGTTTTTGAAATCAATAAGAATTTTGCTTTTGACTTCTGTGAATTGAATTTTTAAACCATTACTGGGGGAAAGAAAGAGTATATGCTTGGCTTTCTCTCTCCTTCTCTTTCCAGACTTCCAATTTTGCCCTTATAGTCAAAGCTGGCCCTGGAATCCTTCAGGAAGAACCCATTCTAGAACTCACTAATTTTTCCTTGAGCAGCATACATTCCTGAGGACTAAGTCCTTTAGGGGTGCTTCTATAAAATAAAATGAAATGAAGTACATTTTCATGAAGAAGATGCCTTTAGTGCTTTTATGAATCATTGGAAATATTAGCTAAATATTAGCCTTGCAACCCCATGGCTCTAGTAAATAGAGGCATCACTTGAAAGATTTAGTGTCTCTTTCTGGCTGAACCCATATGTGGAGTTGGGTTGTAAACAGCTTATCTTCAATTTTGAAAGTGTTTCTTTTTGACGGGCCCTCTGGCTCAGCAATTAAGACGCTGGTCTTGTCGGCTGGATAACCGGCAGTCCAGGTTCGAGAACTGAGCACCATGCAATGGGGTGAGCTCCATCCTCACACCAGCTCCTTTTTGAACTAGCAGTTCAAAAGCATGCAAATGTGAGTAGATAAATAGGTACCACTTTGGTGGGAAGGTAACAGAGGTCTGTGATGTCATGCTGACCACATGGTCACATAAATGTCTTTGGACAATGCTTGCTCAATGGCCTTGAAACAGAGATGAACATCACCCCTTATAGTTGGCAATGACTACTGGAATAAAATCCACAGGAACTCTTTTACTTTTACTTTTTTAATAGGCTCTGGCAGGCAAGAAAGTGAAATCTTGCTTGTAAAAGTCCAAAACCAAATCCGAATGAGGGTAAGTATAGTCCAGAGGCAGCCCAAAGGTCCAGATATTACAAAAGGTAGTCAACCAAGGTTCAAAACAGCTTGAATTAGCAAAGGCTATGTAAAAAAAAAAGCAGCAGATGCACAAAGACAAGACAAAACTAGAATTGCAGAAGGAGATTTGGTGTGGTTTTCTGCAATTAGTGCATCACTTTCATGACCAATAGCCTAAGAAACCCTGTTCTTGGCAACTATCAACCTTGTGAATGTTAGGCACTGATCAAGTTGAGCAGGAGGAATTCCTTTATGGGGTGCAGGGCACTTTGGCAATAGCAAGAGACCAAGTGGGGGCCAGGGGAAATGACCCAGCTCTTTCCACAATAGGTACACAGGTCATGGGGGATGGGAGGCCACAGATTCCTAATGGAGGGGTGGCTACTACTGCTGATGCAGATGATTTAGATGGCGCATCTTGGTAGGTCTTGGGGAGTTACCATCAAAAGAGGGGAGTGACACTGCTGCCTTTTGTTCTCACAGCCCACAAACTGTTTCCCCTGGGAACGCGGGAAATGAGGATGAGTTTGAAAGGGAGGGTATTATAATGGCATATGAGAAACATCATGGGAAATGTGGTAAAGAAATGTTGCCTGGGGAATGATTAGATAAGAGACAGTACAGGTAATCCTTGAGTTACAACAGTTCACTTAGTGACTGTTCAAAGTTATGCAATAACCCCTTCCTCAAGTATTTGCGACATAGTCCCGAAATTACAAATGTTGCAGCATCACAGCAGTTATTCACCCTTACGAATGACCACAGAGGCACTGCAACATTCACCCTGCCTATCCCCCCACTCACCGCATTGCTTCCGCCATCCATCCCATCCTGCCACGTTGAACTCACTTATCATGCAAAGATCTGTCTCCTCTCTGCCACAGTTTTTTTGAGAAATTGCACTGCCTCAAAGTGTCTCATCGGCTTGCAAACATTTTCAGTGGAGACTGGAAACTTCTAGGCACCTTGATGTCGAGGGACTTCAGGTCACAAGATCACGGCACCCAGAAGCTTTCATTCTCCATGTAAAATGTTTGCAAGCTGACAGGATGCTTTGAGGCAGCAAAATCACATTTTGGGCGGAGACTGTAAGCTTCTGGGCACCATGCTCTTGCATGGCAGAGAAACTGAAGAGGTGACGGCTTGCTAGATCTTCACAAGGTAAGTGACCCAGTGTGGCAGGATGGAGGGAGGAAGCAATTGCACGAGGTATCTCAGCCTGTTGGGGAAGGACTTGGGTGGTCTGAAGCAGGTGGCCTGTTCCATCACTTGGCCCCATGTGGTCTTCCCTTCACTGAGATACCTCATGTGCACTTAACAACCTGCACATTCAATTAGCAAATGTGTGGGTGATAGCAGGGAGTGATCGTATTTGTTTGACGTGATTCACTCCAATGAATCCTCAGGTTATGAATGTAATTGGCAGGCTCCATTACATTCATAATTCGAGGACTACCTGTATAGCCCACAGCTGGGCAAGAGGCTTAGAAGGGCTCCTGCCTAGTTTCTAAGGCTGTAAAGGAGATGGTGGAAAAATTATAATTTCATACTTACAAGATTATACAAATATAGCTTTAATAAAGTAGAATTTGTTTATCTGATCTTATTTCCTGTCTGATCTATCTGGTAAAAGGCTGACATAATCCAATGTCTTATTAATATGCATCATGCATACAAGACATATTAAAAAGGAGAAGGGCTTTAATTGGGCAATTTTATCTGCCATCCTGATTTTACTGACCACCCAGTACTCCTGATATTAGGGCAGGCAGGCATTGCTTCTGAAGATATGCAGGATGTTTTTTTTAAATCCAAGAATAACTGGAGCCCCCCTCCACTCCAAGTAAAGCCAAACACTTCCTAAGCTTCTCCATTTATGAGAATAGCTGAGGTCTTTTAGGAGTTTTTTGCATATTAAATAAACATTTATATGACCAAGTTGTACAAGATACTAAACTAGGCTAAACTGAAGTAGTTTCTTTCCAGTATGTGGTAGAAAATGCCACCATGTTGTGAAACAAACTCTTATGTTACAACTCAGCAAGGTGTATGTAAACCATGAACATGGCTAGATTTTATTAATTCAGATTTAAGATGGTGCTGTGGAACTCAGTCTTCAACTAGAGCAATTTTCATGCCTTTGAATGAGCACTTGAAGGTTGTAGTTTGTCTATTGTTTCAGAATTTACATCTCCAATTTAAAATGTATACTATTCTGGTACTATAGAAGCTTCATATTAAAACTGACAAATATGGTTTGAATTGGAGTTCAGAATTATCTTTTGAGCAGCACTTTAAACTTTATGCTGTATTAAAACAGTAGATGAAATAAAACAGAGTATTTTTAGGGTAACAAGGTAAGTGATCATAGTAACAAGTTTATTATGAACATGACTGGATGCTGAACAAAAAGGGGGATTATCTCAAATTCAAATTGTGATGCCAGAGAAGATTCTTGAGACTCTCAAGGAGACCAAATCAGTCAATCCTAAAGGAAATCAACCCTGACTGTTCCTTGGAAGGACAGATACTGAAGCTGAAGCTCAAATACTGTGGCCACCAAATGAGAAAAGAGGACTCGTTGACAAAGCCCTTGATGTTGGGAAAGAGTGAAGGTAAAAGAGGAAGGGAATGCAGGAGATGAGATGGTTAGATAATGACATCAACACAGTGGGTATGGACTTGAACGAACTCTGGGGGACACGGGCCTGGCATGCTGTGGTCCATGGAGCCATAAGGAGTTGACCATAACTTAGCAACTGAACAACAAAATCTCAACTTCATGAGCTTTGATGGTTATTGAGCTCCCAAACACTAAACAACAGATTTTCATATAAACACAGTTATGAGCATTACATTTATTTACTGTATATTAGAAAGAATGACTGATTTTTTTCTTATTGTAGAAAGTCCAAATATTACATTCTATAGCATGATGATGATGATGACGACGACAATGATAGTGACACACCTGAACAAAGTTCATCAATTTCAAACCACTAAATAAAATTGGATCTGGTAGTATTAGGTAGGAAACCATAACAAGATATGGGAGCTGTAGAACAGACTAGAAACTAAGAGATAACCTCCCAAAACAGCACTGATGAACAACATTCATATGGTTGCCCAGAAAACTGCATAAAGTTAAGAAACATTCCCTTTTTTACATTCTTATCATAAACATTTCAGGCAATTTATAGTAAGTTTCACTCAGCCGATATAATCATGGAATACAGGAAACACAATTAAAGGATATAAATAGGAAAACATATTAACCACTTGTTAATTATGTTGTTACTGTAATTAACAGAAGAAATAACTTGCATTGCTATTTTTTAAACAAAATATAGGAGGTTGAGGATGTAGATATTTAAGGACCAATTTTGTGGGTTGGGACAGTCATTTCTAATATGAAACAATCAAAATAGATTACAGATGGAATGAATGAATAAGATGGTGTGGGAATCTACATTATTTTTCTTCCCTTTCCCTATTATTACCTTGGATCAATACTCAGCATCTTCCAGGCGTATCATATCAACCTCCAATCCTTATATTTCTTAGCCATTAATATCTAGATTATTTGGTCCCACTTTAGTTGTGTTTCAAGCCTGTACTTGGCACTGAAACTATCTTGGCCATCCTGTTCCAC
>JANHFL010003102.1:399221-425157 GCA_032468155.1 Oxyrhabdium leporinum
TACAGGCAGAGGGTTGCAGGAGGCCATCACAGCCTCCTGAGCTCTGTTTTTACTGGCAGAGCACTCGGGCCGCCCCAGGCACCCCTGACATGAGTGATGTTGAGCTGGCCACGCTCTCCCTGGCCACTCCCACGCCCACCCCAAGGTCAAACACAACCCTAATTCGACCCTCAATGAAATCTAGTTTGATACCCCTGGAATATTTGGTGCTGACAGATTCAATGACATGGTAGACAATAGACAAATCATGAAGCAAGCCTGCTACAGTTACATAATTTTAAAGGTATTTATTTTTTCAAGTGAACTCTGATGGGAAGCAATGGAAGCAGACCAAGTGCAAGCATGAAATACTTGTGGGTTTAAATCTCCACCCCCTACATGTAGGTAGTCCCCAACTTGTGATAACCATTGGGAGCAGAATTTCCATTGCTAAGCAAGACAGTTGTTAAGCCATGACTAATTTTACAACATTTTGGCCATGGTTGTTCAGGAACCACTGAAGTTGTTAAGTGAATCAGATGATCATTAAGCAAATCTGGCTCGCCTCATTAACTTTACTCATTGGAAGTGACTTGGAAGATCACAAATGTTGATCACATGCTCCAGGAAGCTGCAATTGTTGTAAATACATGCTGGTTGCCAAACACCCAAATTTTGATCACATGACCATGGGGATGCTGCAACAGTCAATAGAATAGAATAGAATAGAATAGAATAGAATAGAGTAGAGCAGAGCAGAGCAGAGCAGAGCAGAGCAGAATAAAAGAGTTGGAAAGACCTTGGAGATCTTCTAGTCCAACCCCCTGCTTAGACAGGAAACCATACACCACTTCAGAAAATGATTATCCAATCTCTTCTTAAAAACTTCCAGTGTTGGAGCATTTACAACTTCTGGAGGCAAGTTGTTCCACAATTAATTGTTCTGTCAGGAAATTTATCCTTAGTTCTATGTTGCTTCCCTCCTTGATTAGTTTCCACCCATTGCTTATTGTCTTATCCTCAGGTGCTTTGGAGAATAACTTGACTCCCTTTTCTTTGTGGCAACCCCTTAGACATTGGAACACTGAGTACAGACTGGTTTTAAGAAACTAGTTTCAGTGCTGTTGTAACTTTGAATTGTCCCTAAAGAAATGTTTGTAAATCGAGGACTACCTGTATTGGTGAACATTACCAGATGAACTATACAGGTAGTCCTCAACTTACAACACTTCATTTAGTGATCATTCGACATTACAATGGCACTGAAAAAGGTGACTTATGACAGTTTTTCACACTTATGACCCTTGCAACATCCCCATGGTCACATGCTTTACATTTGGATTGTTGACAACTGGCACACATTTATGACAGCTGCAGTGTCCCTGGGTCACATGATCCCCTTTTGTGACCTTCTGACAAGCAAAGTCAATGAGGAAGCCAGATTCACTTAACAACTGTATTACTAATTTAACTACTGCAGCGATTCACTTAACAAATGTGGCAAGAAAAGTCATAAAATGAGGCAAAACTCACTTAACAAATTTCTCACTTAGCAACATTAATTCTGGGCTCCATTCTGGTCGTTAAGTCGAGAACTACCTGTATAATGATTGCATGAGAACGTAACTTGTATGAAAAAAATACTGGGGGTTCATTCAGAGGTTTCAGAGCTTCTTCTGACTGATTCCTCTGATGTAATTATTCTGCATATGAACAAAGAATATAAGGGAAACTCTGGGGACCTTTTTTTTTTAGTGCTGGCTGCTGGGATTTTTCAAAGAAAGATGAATCTTACTGTAATCCATAAAATAACTTGTATTGTCTTACATTGTATTTTCAGTGTATTGTATTATGTAGCGTGGGTTTTTTTTAAATAGGGTTGGATGATATGAGTTTAATGTTGAATTTTAAAATTACACTATTAAACTTTAATCAAACTATTTGTAAGGCCTCTACAGGGCACACTGAATGAATAATTATGCAAGAAGTCATACTGTGCATTTCGTGCAACAACTGTTTTAGAGATTCTTTATAGCCATTGTTGCTTGATAAATTAGAAAGAAAAAGTGGGAACATAGGCATTTTGTAAAAAAACAATAAGAATGAAAACAGGAAACACTAAAATTAGACATCTCTCACTGTTCAGTACTGGATTTTCATACTGTGTTCTTGAAAATGGTATAACTGGATGTGTAAAATTCTGTACAGCATGTAGTGTACAGCAAAATTCTGTACAGCAATCTGTTTCCTTTAGAGAATTATATTAAATAAAATTTAATATTATTCATTTCATTCAATATGGTTGCCCACTCCAGAAAACTCTGGGCAGTTTTAGCAAGGTTATTTATTAAAAGTGATAATACTGTATATCAATATGATATTGAAAGTTTTATTGGTATAAGTGCATTTGTATTGTATTATATTGTTTGATGTAAATATTCTAATATCTGAATGGGAAGTTTCACATATGTGGATCTTTAGGGAGTGATCTAGACTTTGGGGTGTCAGAATTGCATTGGGCTATAGGAACTATTGTGTATCAAAACAAGCTGCTTGTCTATCTAATCTAATGTTGCCTTGGTTGATAAGATCTCTAAGATCCATTGCTTCTCCTAGATCTATTTATTTAAAGATGTCATGGACTGAATCTTAGATGTTCCACATGAGCTGAGGTTCCTTCTGTAGCTTATACTTCACTTAAAATAAAAACACCACTGATGGAAGATAAGCCTACTGTTATTTTTATTTATCAAATTTATTTGCTGCCCATCTCATGGCTCAGGCAACTCTGACCAGCCTACATCAAAATGAAACAACATATAATAAGAATTATAAAAATAAAATGGATTAATATTACAAACGTTAAAATAAGCTAGAAACAAGAGTTTGGAAGAGAGAGATGAGGTACCTTCTCTGTTAGTCTCCAGCCAGCAGCCTCTCCTTCAGGACCTCATGCCAGACAGCATACTCAGGTTTTAAGGGCTTTCCTGAAAGCTAAAACAGAGGGGCTGGATCTCACTTTCCGAGACAAAGTGTTCTAAAGGGTATGAACCATGTCAGAGATGGCTCTTCTGGATCTCACCAGCTGAAATTCTGGTTTTTGTTATTGATTGTATAGATTTGTGCAGTAAAACATGTAAATAAATTTGAAATAAGAACTTTTCAATAGATCCTTAGAATTCTTTCAGCATATCCTTCCCATTCTGAACTATTTACTAATAAAAGGAGCAAAAGCTATCTGTATTGCTTTAAAGCACAGCACGTCGATGCTTTGAAGCAAGTCTGTTTTCTATCTGCAATGTGTGTGTTGTGAACATCACTCAAATTACTGTGAACTGCAGCATCTGAACCAATCACAGCACTTTTTTTTCTCTCACTTCATTTGCATGTTCAGATGCTGTTGGCTGGAAGAGTCTCCCAGAAGAAGGACATTTGGGGCAATGGCACAATATGGGATTGAACGTGCTTCAGGGTTGCTTCCCACCTTGCAGGATGTCAAACTGTATGCAAGCCACGTTTACAATTTATCTATATATAGCCTTGCAGTTTTCCCATGATTTCCTGCACAGGAGTACCTTGGCATTAAGATCCTTTATAAGATATGAACAGAAGCCTCATTGAAATAAGTGGCAAAGAAGGCATTTTGGATCCAATCTTTTGTTTTTTTCTTAGCATAGCCACAATGGCCAAAATGGCAGCTTTATAGGATGTTTTTCATCACACTGTGAAAACATATTAGATTCCTTGTTAAAAGTGTACATTAGTTTTAGATTGTCTGTGTAAGGAAGGTAATACTGGACTGAATAATGTATGTGCATAGCAACAATTCGAACTTTGCTCTTCTCTTTTTTACTGAAAAAAATAATAATCTTGGTTGTGACTTGTCTGTGGTTTAAGAGAATAACTGAATAAAAACCAAAACCCAAGAAAGCTGATTCACCCTCAACCAGGGCGAGTGACTGACTCCAAGCATAACTATAAAATCAATCTGTCACTGCTGACCGCATTATAGATCAGCAGAGAGATTCTGGCTGCAGTGAAGGAGATTGCAACTACAGGTAGCTGCCATGTTAGGTCTTGCCTTTTGAGCCAGACTACGAAATGGGAAGCAAGAATTGTGAAATTGTAGCGATCAGAATCAAGTTGTGTAAAATGAAGTAAAAGGAGATTTAAATTAAGCTGCTGACTGTCTGATTTGTACATACAGTATATTTTGTATCATTATGTATTCAAATTGGTTGCTATGATAATTAATTAGGCAGGCAATTCATGCTACCGAGGAATATAATTTAAAGCCTTGGGTCATATAACCCACATTATTTTTTCATTAGATGTATGTAATTTCAGCCTACTTAAGGGAACGATTATGGTGTTAAGAATTTTGTGTAGCCCTTTTTATACATATGAATATAAAAATTATAAACGTAACAATTAAGTGCTCAACATTCTAAAAAGCAAGATCTAGTTTTTACTTGGTTGAATAGTATTTCTTATAATATGGAAAATAAATACTCATATGGTTTGATTAACAAAATCTAACAATTTAGCTATAATAATATAATGAATTACAAGTTAGCCTTGTATTCTATATAGAAAAACAAGTTAAAATGGATTTAATAGAAGATGGATTCAGTTTTAGGGAAGATTATGGGTATAAATATTATTCTATTCAGATACTATAGACTGGGTTTTCAAAAAGAGTTGATATATCTAAATATAAATATTTAAAAATTAAACTAATTTTAAAAAAATAATTTTAGAAATCTTGCTCTTAGCTGATTCTGCTGAGGGGAAGAGGTAATCAGTTTTAATTTTTATTAATTACCTTCTTCACATATCAATCTGAATTACTCACCCAATCCTAACACATATAGTACATAGGAGCAAAATGAAACTAGGATAGTGACAGGAATTTGAATTCTACTTATTACAAAGCATCATTGACATTAGAAGATGTGAAGAATTTTGAAGTACTTTCTATCTTTCATCTCTGGAATCAAACTTGCCAAATGCAAACCAAGGCTATGATGAAATATTTCGATAAAGTTGTCAAATAATCAGCTTATCTCACAAATGTTCATTGCTGCTCATATGTCTTTGTATTAAAATATTGAATGAATAAACAATCCATCCATCATATATGAACGAAACTCTTAAGAACTTTCAAAAAATAATTTGATCCAAAAGCATTTAAATATTAATATATTTGATGAAGGAATATAGCTAGCTTTTTACTAGTTTAGCCAGTGACAATAATGTGCAAGTTTATAGATCAAAAAGATGTGTCATATATTCATTAATCATTGGATATTACTATGAGAATTCTGGCCTTTGCTTGCTCTTGGAATGGTTGTAACTTAATGAAAGTGAGGATTCAAGGGAGCCTCTGTTGAGGCTGTCTGGTGAACCAAAGGACTGGGGATGGCATTGTGGTGAACATTCTCAGCCAGATAGTGAATTCTAGCTGGCATAGTCTCTCTAAAGAAAGGAGAGATCATGAGAGCACCCATGTACTCTTTGGACAATTGCTCATTGTGAATAGACTGCAAGAATGGAAGCTTTTGCAATTGGCTCATAAATTAAGTGGCTGGGGTTGAGGGATTTCAATCAAGTTAAGGCATGTAATGTTGCCTATATGGATACAAAGTTTGCAAGAGCTTCATATCTTAAACACTCTGGGGTGTAATTAATTTACAGCTAAAGGGAGGGGTTTTTTTTGAGTGGCAGGATAGCAGAATTCCACTTGGTGAGTCAACATTCTCTCTGGATTAAAAAGAACAAATAAAGAAAAGGGTTTTGAAGACCCTTTTGGCAAAGAGCTTAATAAGGAATTGATATAAGAGCAACCTTAAAAAGAGGAATTATATTAGATTTGCTTCAGAAATTATTTGAGCAAATGGACAAGTAAGAATCACTTGATACTGAATTAATAGGTTTTTAAAAAAGAATGGATGAAAGACTTGTATAGATGACAGAGGAGATAAAAGAATAACTTAAGAAGAAGGAAAGCTCTTGAATGGACAGCTTTTGAAAAAAGAATGCATGAAAGACTTGTAATGATGATAGACGATATGCAATAAGAAGTTAAGAAGATGGAACACTGTGTAAAACTAGTATTTGGAGAGCTAAAAGAAAATAATGACAAAGTGGAAATTTTAGAGAGTAAGGCAGAAGTTAGAGACAGAATTGGACAGAGAATTAGATAATCTGGCTCTATTGAAGTTAGAAAGAATGAATTTTGTCTGGGATTTAGCATTCCCAAAGAATTCTAATTAAGAAATTAGAGCAAAGATTAATAAGGTGTTCACAATTTGTTTGGATTTGGAAGAGGAGAAGAGTAAATTACATAGAATAAATTCTAGATTTGTGAGAACAAGAAATGTTCCGAAGGATGTTTTGGGGCACTTTGGAAGAATATAAAGAATCAAGTTTTGCAGCAGCAATTTAATACAAGATTTAAGATAGATAATACAGATATAATTGTCCTTAAAAAATTTTTTATTGGAATTTTATGTGAGAAAAGGTTTATTTTACTGAGAGATTAAAGTAGAAAAATGCCCATTTTGATGGGATAAATTCCAAGGTATGGTTTTTACTTTTCATGTCCAGAATATGAGGGACATTCTAGAAAAGAAATCAAAGAAGAATTGAGGGGATTACACAAAAACTCTTAACATGTGCAACATGAAAGTGAAAGGAATGATACTGAATTAAGCACCATAGATATTGATATATTTTTTTTACATTTTTGGCTTGATTATGGATTATGTTCAACATGGGAAGAATTTAGCAAATCCTTCTCAAAAGACACAATTTTTCATTAATTGAAAACAAATTAAACGAAGTATAATTTATCAGCAAGAAACACATATATAGAATAAAGGACATAAAATATCTGCTTGATAAAAAATTGGGTGAAGAATTTAAAAAAAGAAAGCTTTGTATATAAATCTCCACCTAAAACAAAAACTAAAATCAGTATAGAATGATTATTATTGTAGATTTGTTGGGATGGAACTTAATTCGCACAACACTAAGACTTTGATATTGGGTGCCACAAATGAAACTAAGTATTTTTTATAAATGACTTGTAAAGAGATTGATAGTTTTTTCTTATGAAAATTAGTGTTTAATAGCGGATTGGAATGGAACGAACTTCTGAGAAAAGTGTTAAAGTCACTCAAATCAAATTATGAAAGTTTTCTTTGATTTCAAGGACAAAATAGATATATGATTGATAAATGGAGACAGAAAAATGGTAAATTAAGAACATATACCTAACTTTGTAAAAGACATTGATCCTTTACAAGAATAGATATGATTTGGATTTCAAAGAACTTGACTACTAAGGTTTCACAAGTAGATATATTACCAAAGACTTTTTTAGATCATAATCCTGTGAGTTGGTTTATAAAAGAAAATCTAATTCTTTTATATGGAGACTGAACAAAATGTTGCTACAGAAAGAAGCACTAATGGAGGATTGTAAAAAGAAACTAAAGCAATTTAAAAAAAAATAATGTAGGTAAAGACACTGATTTAATAATGGTTTAGGTTGCAAGTATAGCTTTTATTAGAGATTATTTTATACAACATAATAAACTTGAAAGAAGAGTCAAGAGAAAGCAGAAGCTGTTTTCAATGAAAGAGAATAAAAGAAAAAAAAGAAATTTATAGAGAAGAATTTCTCAACAAATTAAGCTTTAACAATGACAATTATCTAAGTTAACAGTAAGAGAAATGGAGATAAAAAATGCATTGTGTAACGCAATTTTTTTTGTTTGCAATAAAGCTAGAGAAGTGCCTAGCATGTAAACTACCAAGAGAAATGAAAATGATATCAAAATTACAAGAGAGAGATACTATACTAATGAAGGATTCAACCATACAAAAAGCATTCTATCAAAATTATTCCAATCTATATAAAGGAAGTGACATCCCACTAGAGATATAAATAAATATCTAAAAAAAGAAAATTTACCAAGATTACAGAGGAACAGAGACAGATTATAAATGGATCTAATACAATCAGGAAAGTTTCTGAAGTTATTAAAAAACCCCCACATTAAACCACTGAAGATACTTGGATCAGATGGATCATTAGGTTCTTATTACAAAAGTATTACAATGTAAAATGAACGTTTTACAACCTGTACATAATACAATGAATGCTATCCTCTAGGGAGGAAAAATACCGAAATTGAAGAGAGCAGTATAACAATAATAACCTTGTTTCCCCCAAAATAAGACTTGGTCTTATATTATTTTTGCCACCAAAAAAGGCACCAGATCTTATTTTCAGGGATGTCTTCCACTGACACACCTCACAATAGTGGCACTGACAGCCCCACCCAGCAGGATCTGGCTGCCAGCCCACTTCTGTGGCTACTTGCTGCTGCTTGCATGCGGCGCCCTTGGCCTCCGTTTTGCCATCAGCGGCATTCAGGAAAGGTCTCTACAGCTGAGAAATGGGCTACAGATTGACACATGTAGCATCCCTGGCCTCGTTTCACCCTCAGAGGCCTTCAGGAAAGGTCTCTGCAGCTGAGAAACAAGCTCCGGATTGATGCACGTAAATCTGGAGCTCTTTTATTGACTGCTGAGGTCTTTCCTGAAGGTCTCTGATGGTGAAATGAAAGCCAGGGGGCACTGTGCGCATCAATCTGGAGCACTTTTATTGGCTGCAGAGGCCTTGCTGAAGGCCTTTGACAGCAAAATGGAGGCCAGGGTGCAAGTGGCGTGCAAGTGGCGGCAAGTGGCCGCAGAAGTGGGCTGGCAATGTGAGGCAGGTGTTGGGGTGTGCAAGGCCTGGCTGTAACTGTCCGAAGGTAAGCACTCCACTCCACTCCACTCCACTCCATCCCCATCCTTGTTTGATTTTTACCCATGTGCCTCACCCCACCCCATGCAATCAGGTGCAATGGAATCGGTGCGGTCTTAACTAGGGCTTATTTTGGGGGCAGGGCTTATATTGCGCTCACAGGTAAAAATCAAGCTAGGCCTTATTTTTCAGGTAGGCCTTATTTTCAGGTAAACACAGTACCTTAAGAAAGTCAGGATTTGAATTTAACAAGAAATTATAGACTGATGTAATTATTGGATACAATGTATTTGTACAACATACAAATTGTTTATAATTTTAGCTGATAGACTGAAAATAATTTTGCAAGCTTTTATTCATGAGGATCAATGCTGGCTTTTATCTAAGACAGATCAAAGAAATCTAGAAAATTCTAAATTCAAATACATACATTGATTCAGAAGATTTGAAAGGTTGATATACAATTGAAACCAGAGGGCTTTTTGGGGGGATTGATGGACAAGCAGTTGGAAAAGTCATGGAACTTGGTTTTCGTAGATGATCTCTGCAGTGAGATTATTATATGCACAAGATGGGAAGATTCAGCACTACCCACAATGGAGGAACGGTTGGTGAAGATGATGGAACTTGCTAAATTGACTTCTCTGATTAGAGAAAAAAATAATGTATTAATTGCACCTTATGAACTTTTTGCAGAAACTAGAAAAATGAATATATGATTTATGGTTTTGATGATTAGAGATAACATATTACAGAAAGGAAAGAGACATGTAACTTCACAGAAAGAGTTATAAATTTATAAGTACTTTTAACTGTTGTGAAGAAGATCAGAAGCTACTTTTATCTTTTTTTTCTTTTGTATTTTTCTTTTCACTTTTTTCCTTTCTTGTACTTTTTGATTTCTTTTTTATTTCTTTCCTCTTCTTCTTCTCTTTTCTCATTTTATATCAGTATTAGTTTTATCTTTTTTTTAAAAAAAGATAACCTTTAATAAAATTATAGAAACAAAATAATTTGCATTAACCTGACCTTTATAGCTTTATGTCATTATACATTATATTTAAGAATGTGATCAGACAGAGCTTATTCACACAATCAACATTTAAAGGAAAAGCATCATGTTCACAATAGGTGGCAGCAGGTGGCCAATTTTATCTGGGCTTGAAAGTTAAGCAGAGTCAGGTTTTTGGATAGGAGACACCAGGCAATTTCAGGTCTATAGAGGAGTATAAAAGTGAATAATACATGCCTAGAAATGATGACAACCTCTTTTTGTATGCTAGTTCTCGACTTAACAACCATTCGTTTAGTGACTGTTCATAATTATAATGGCACTGAAAAAAGTGATTTACAACTGGATCTCACACTTGCAACCATTGAATCATCCTCATGGTCATATGTCAAAATTCCTGTGCTTGGCAACCAGCATGCATTTAGATGGTTGCAGGGTCCCAAGGTTGTGCGATCACCATTTGCAATCTTCCCAGCTGGGATCTGACAAGAAAAGTCAGTAAGGGGAAGCTGGATTTGCTTAAGAACTTCATGATTCACTTAACAACCATGGCAAAAAAACATCATAAATCAGACAATTTGTTTAGCAACTGCCTTGCTTAGCAATGTAAATTCTGGTCCCAATAGTAGTCATAAATCAAGGCTACCTGTATAGTTTCCATTAATTAGATTTGACTCAATGAAGACTTTACTTTTATGCTGATTGCAAATTTGGTGGGAGGTTGGTGACACTAGTGTTTCAATATATTAATTAACAAATTAAATTTAAAAAATTAGGATATTAAATCATAGAATAATAGAATTGATTTTCTTTATTTTGGTCAGTCCATCAAAGAAAAAAGAGAGAATTTGATTGGTTTTTAAAATTGGCACTTACAATTGCTCACATTTTAAGAGAAAAGAAAGGTTCATATGATAACTATTTTTGTTTCTACTGTGGACTAAGGTCCACAAATGACAAATTGGAGACTCAAAGACTCGTTATAAAAATACCTCAATTTACGTTTGGAAAGCATTAATCCAAATAGCATCCTAGCAATTCACAATAGCAACCTTTGCTCCAGTAGTGTTCTATCCATAAACAAATGAATGTGCTACAATTTTATATGGATGAACGATAAATTGTGTATAAATGAACAGAAATTAAAGCAGTCCAGATCTTGATATATTTTATTAGAAAAGTGTCTCATCAAAGACAAAGAAGTTTGCTTCTTATTAAGTATATTTGAGCATGTAGCCATGCATCCTAATATGATGAATGTTCAGTCAGAAATAAAACCCAATGCTCTTCTAACAAATCATTGATTATGGCAGTTCCATTCTGCACACCATGTGTCTTTTAGGCATGGTAAAAATGTCTAGACAATAAATGTAGTTGGTAAATAGAATTTATTAAGTCAGTTAATTTCCTGAGTGGGATGAAACTTGCTAGCAATGTCTATCATAAAGAAAAAAAACATCTTGGATGTGACTACTTGCTTATCTGTGTAGGAAGCTTATAGATATTATAGAGATCATAATGTAAGA
Source organism: Oxyrhabdium leporinum (assembly GCA_032468155.1). NCBI lineage: Eukaryota > Metazoa > Chordata > Lepidosauria > Squamata > Cyclocoridae > Oxyrhabdium > Oxyrhabdium leporinum. The sequence goes on from JANHFL010003102.1 coordinate 410,560, forward strand.
CTGTTGGGCTTTCTATTCTATAGTGAGATGATCTTGAATTAAAAACAGTGTCATGCTTCATTGTCTGAGAATATATATCACACTAAATATTAAACCATGCTGTAGACTTTTTGGTCTTGATTTAGTATATAGTGTGAATCATGCCTATTCAACAAAATAATAATTACAAAACTCAATAATTATGGAATACAACATATACCCATAACCTGAGATCAGCATATCATGAAATTTTCACAAAATTGTTTATATGAGCCTGGAGAAAGAAATGGGAAACAGAAAAAGGTACCATCATAGTTGATGAATATATCTCTCTAGTTGTTTGTATTGAGAAAAGGTGGCTTGATAAACAGAGGTGTTGAGACAGGAGTGAAACTGCTTTCTACAAATAAGTTATATACTGTTTCCCCAAAAATATGACCTACCCTAAAAGTAAGTCCTAGCTTAATTTTTACATGTGTGCCCAATATAAGTCCTGCTCCCAAAATAAACCCTAATTAAGACCCCACCCACTCCAGGGTACATGGGTAAAAATTAAGCTAAGGTGGGGGTGGAGTTGACCTACTACTGGTCCATTTCTTCTGCAGCCCGCAAGGCCAACAAGGCCTCTGAAGCCAACAAAAGAGCTCTGGATTGATCTGGAGTTCTGTTATCAGCTGCAGAGGCCTTCAGGAAAGTCTTCCTGGCTTTGCTGGCCATAGAAGAAGTTCCTGAAGGCTCTGACAGAGAAAAAGAGGCTAGGGGCAATGCACACAAGTGAGGTGAACCAGTGGATGACATCCCCAATAATAAGACCTGGTACCTTTTTTGGTGGGAAAAAAAATAGACAGGATCTTATTTTTAGGGAAACATGGGTATTTGTGTGCTGGAAAGACTTGGCTTATTACTTTGGATAGACTGGGTGTATGGGGCATATATGTGATGGGTTAGTGTTTTACAGCAGAGGTGGTGTTTTTTTTTAACCTTACCTGCTTTTCCCAGCAATTGATTATGCACTGGACATTATAAATAGAGTTCATAGAGTCATGTGCACGGAGGGAAAAACAGATTTTTCTCACCAGATCTTAGGTCAGAGCTACAAATTCCTCTAACAGCCCCTTCCTTTCTACATATGAAGGAAAAAAAAGTTAATTGGATGTGAACGTTTTAGTTTTTCTCCACACTAGTTTATGGATTGATGCAACGTAAAGATGTGAATTAAATTAAATCCTATTGATTTTTATCAGCAAAATGTTAGTAAATTGTCATCTTCTTAGAGAACATAAGATATATGTCCACAAACTCAACTGCACGGCCATATATTTTACAGGTTCATCTGGAGATGTCTGTAATAGAGAATAAAATAGTCAAGATGGCATCTATGACTGAATGATTGGAACCCCACATGGTCCCAGCAGCCATCTTGATTATTTTGACCTTCCCTGTGAAACTGCTACATGAAGCTTTACCCACCAGGAGCAATCAATGATAAAATGAGCTCATAAATATCAAATTGCTCTGCCTGCCACAGCTCTGTGAAAGGCACAGTGTCCCCATTTGTTTCCTCAGAGAAAACAAGTCACAACCCTGACTGCTGGGCCTGCCCATTTTTTAAAAATAATGGAAATTTACTGTGTAAGTATTTCTGGAAAAAATATGTTTTTTTTAATAAACCTTCCAAAAATATAAATGTTATATTTGAATTAAAGTCATCCAGAATTGAGCTGGACCCCTTATGACCATATGCAAACAAGATTACAAATTTCTTGACAACAGTATGTGAAATGGGCTTGCCCTTGTCGGTTGGTTTTTGTTTCCTTTTTTGACTACCCAGTCTAGGTGTGATTAATGGTATTTGCAGGCATATTGGGGAGAAGAGAGAATAGACAGTGTACAATCAAATGCAGACATACATAACTTCATAGTCCTGTTCCAAGAAATTTTATTTAAATAAAATAAGATAAAATAACCAGTGTCATAAAACTGTTCTGATATTTCTTGGTGACTGAGTGACAGTCAGGAGTCCTGGGTATTATATCCAGTAACCACATCTGGAGGGCTACAGGGTCCACTACTGTTAGACTGGGCTGCTTCTAAATATGCCTCTCATGTTTTGTGCATAAGAGAGAGGGAGTAGGTATGAAAGAGAAGGCAGAAGCAACATATTTCCTGACTTGTATATGTATAATAGAGTTATGAATAGTTTTGATGGTTTCTGTATTTTTTTTTAGCTGTTCCACATTCAAATTGTTCAGAATTGATATTTTATGGTATGTGATGCGACAGTCCTCCAGTGATTGTTTATATTTTTGAGTGGTGGTATTGACAGTGGAATTCCCTCCCCCAGTAAGTATAGTTGACTATTTTTGTGTGTGCTTAAACAAATAATTTAAGAGCATATTTAATTCTCTACCTTTCCCTCCATAGTAGCCATGCTTGATTTGCTGCTAGATTGCTCATGCCTTGCATTTTTTATGTATTTTTATTTTTGGTTTATTATGTTGCATTGCTTATTCATTATTTCAAATAGCTTTATGATAGCATTTTATTTTGGTTTGTTTTTTTTAAAAAATTCTGGCTGTGATAATTATTTATTGAGTGTACTGTTAACTTGGTCTGTGGGTTGGAAATGCAGTGTATAAAATGAGCAGAAGAAAAGCATATTTGAGAAGCCAATAGGCATATTTCAGTGCTTTTGGTTCTACCACAATTTGATTTTACCACATTCTGAAATTATTTTAATAATCTCTTATTTCCACAAAATCCAGGGAATGGTAGTTTTGAGATAGGCATAGAGTTCCACCAGAACCAGATCATTTTCTGCTCCCTTAAGATACATTATCCAGAACTTTTTTTGATAAGAGAAACTGTGATAAAATACCAATATGATTAGAAAGATCTAGGTAGCTAATTTTCCAATAGCTGTTCTCTGAGACTATGTTGGAACAAGTTAAGAGTGATGTAGATTAGAATTGCTACATTTTTTCCCCATAACACCTGGGTGTTTTGTAATACCCAAACCATGTTTTGTAACATCACATTTCAAAAGTGCAGCTTCCCAATGCCTATATTTCATGCCAAAGTGTTTTTAATGTACCTGTTGTGTAACTATTGTGCCTACTGTATAACTATTAATGATAAACATCTGCTGGGAAAATGTAAATGAAGTAACAAGTAGCTTTTGACAGCAGCTGGAATGTTTGAGCTTTGATGTACCTTCCCAATTGTTTTTGATTATGTGATGGATGTCTCTTAGCAGCTGTTTTGCAATTGATAGAGGCATGTGTCTGAATTACATGTAGTTTCTGGTCTTGTTGTACAGAAGGTACTCTTTCATTCTATCAATGCGTTATGCAGCCTTGGGGGATGTTTCCCATTTAGCCATCTCCATGCTCGTCTTTGGAAGATTCCTAGTCACTGCCTATGGCCTACAGTCATTAAGGATGCTTCCTGCAGGGATGTGTGTTCAGCTGGTGAGAGTTGTTGTAAAGAATGTTGGTACCCAGCAGTTGGAGAAGCCTATATTTAAAAATCACCTGTTGCTTATGTGTAAGATTATTTTCAGAGGATGTCAATGCGTATCGCCTTCACATCCTCATTTACCTATGTTTAGAACAGAGGGAGTTAAACAGCCTTTATATGTACGTATCTGTAGGGCTGCAGGCAAGATACAGCTATTTCTTTGGCAGCTATTTTTTTCTCTAATGGAGGAAGGTTTCACAGCTGTGATCAAGGATGTCAGTGTGGTAACTGTGGCTTGCACAGGCATGTGCTTGGGCTATACAGGAGGGAGGTGCTCAGCAGCTGTCCTGCAAACTGCTACTTAAGTGACCATGCGGGGCATTCAATGCACAAAGCCTTTGGGGGGGGGGGTAACTGATGTTGAGCATTGTTGTGTGCACAGAAAAGATGGTTTCCTGGCAGCTCCTACTGCTGGACTGCGCAGGCATAAGGTTACATAAAGTCGCGGGGTTAATTTTCCAATTGCTACATTAACATCTGGAAAATTGCTGTCTTTCTTCTCCCCGCACACCTCTCCATGCTTCTTCCCAGCTGTTGTCAGGGACGCGGGTCGGCGCCGGCAGCTGGTCTCGGCCGCGTGGACACCCATTGGGACTTTCCAGACAGCTGCTACCTCGCGCGCGCCTAGGTTTTGGGTGGGCAAATGGAGAAAAGGAGAGGGGGGGGGCGGCGTCGAGAAATACCTGCTCTGCAGTTGCGACTTCTGGCGCGCCCTGCCCCCCCCCCTTCCTCCTCCACATCCCACGCTTCTGATCTCGGAGCTTCGGCGCTGCCATTCCTTGCACCGGGCACATGGATAACAATAACCAGCTGTTGCGTGTGCACGCAGGCGTGCGGCTGTTTCCCAGCCCCTGTTAAAGTGTGTGCGTGCGTGCGTGTGTGTGTGTATGTGTGTAGGCGTCATTCGCGTAAAGGGAGCGTGGAGATCTCCAGCCACGGGGGGCACCCGAATCGGGTCCTACAACCCCACCTGGGGAGGCGACCGGCGTCGTCCCTTCGACCTGCCACCGCCTGGCCTCCGGGATCACTCTCCAGGCACGTCCCGCCCGCCTGCTCTTTATCCATTCCCAGTGACGCGGCTGCGGTAGCGACAGCAAAGCCCGGCTTCTTCCGCCGGTTATCTCCAGCACCAGTCCGCAACCTCTGCTGGCTCTCCAAACCCGGCCGGGGCTTCCCCGCGGTGAAATCTCCATTGCCCCGCGGTGGAATCGTACTTTAAGGCGACCGGCGGCTTTAACCCTCCGCGGGTTGGGGGGCATAAACCGAAGGCGGTCACCATTTCAGAGAAGAAGGGTGTGTGTGCGCGCGCCTTACACACACACACACACACGCACGCAGAGGTACGCAGGCGCGCGCACAGCGTGTTTCTCTCTCGTTTCGAGTCCTCCCATCGGCGAACGGCAGGAATTTGAATGAAGAGTGGTCCTCCTCCTCCTCCTCCTCGATCTCTCGTTGGGATGCCAAGCCTGAACTTGGGGGAAGCATCGCTTGCGGAGAAGCAGGTAGGCGGCCGGGGTCCCTCGAAGCGGGGTCTCGGCGCGAGGCTGGAAATGCAGCCGTCCCAACTTGTATCGGCGAGCGTGTGCGTGTTGCCTTTTGTAAAGCTCGGGGAGTGGGCGGAGGGGGGGGGGCTGGAGGGAGAAAAAGATCGACGCTTTTCCCTCCTCCTGCCTGTCCTCTGCCCTAATCCCCTGCCTGGCTAGAAATGCTGGGGAGGAACGAAATAGGGAGTGTAGGCGGAAGGTCTGGGGGCGCGATCCAGGCAAGAGAAGAGTCGGGCTTGCGGGAGGATGGAGGAGGAGGAAGAGGAGGAGGAAGTCGAGATCTGCCGGGATGCGGGCAAGCCGAGCGATTTCCTTGCTTTCTCAGGCATGGAGTTCCGGATGGATCTTCAGCTGCTGGTCGCAGACCTCTTTGGCTCGCTTTCTTATCCCGGTCTCTGCAAGAGCATTAGCAGCAGGAGGGGAGGAGTAGCTTTTCATTATTATTATTTTAATTTGCAAGCACGGTTGTGGCGGAGGCAACAGGAGGAGGAGGAGGAGGAGGAGGAGGAGCCCATCCCCGCAGCCTCCTGCCTCCGCTTCTGTGTCATCCCAGGAAACTTTGGCAGGAGTGCTTTGCGGAGCCCGTGAAGGCTGGTCTTGGGCTTTTTTGGGCGGAGGGTCGATGCGTCTCCCGGTGTCCCGGGTTGGGGAAACCTTGGGACGCTTGGCTGTGTGCAGAAGAATGCCCTTCTTGCCTGCCTGCTTCTATACCCAAATTAAATGTAAATGAAATGCTGATGTCTCGTTTCCACACTGAATACAACCGGCCTTTTCTACAGGAGCATCATGCTGGAGTCCTACACAAAAGCATGCAAGTTTCGAGGGAATTGACCCTGCATGATGTCTGGTTGTGCTGGTGTGTGTGAGAGAGAACAGGTGTATTTAAGCAGCAGCAGCAGCAGCAGCTCACAGCACAAAGCTTTTCAAGGAGACCCCAAAGAACTGGATGGAGGGAAGAAACCACACAGGGCAGACATTAGTGGAAATAGTGTAGCAGGTGATTGTTGAGTAATGCCATGGCACACATCTCTCTAGGTTGCCGTGGATATGTGTGCACGCAAGATATTTATATTTATATATATAAATAAAAGCAGCAGCAAATACATTGATTTTCTTTATGGATGGCCAGGAGTAGAGCATGGAGGATTCAAGCCATCCTTCTCAGGAGCTATGATTGCTGTCTGTTGTATTTATGAGTCCAGGTGTATGGTCCAGGAAATCCTATAATCCCATAATAAATCTATATTTCATCTTCTACCCAGTAAGTTTTGAGGATCTGTCAATTTGAGCAGAGAGAAGGGAGAAGCAGAGAAGTGTCAGTGCAGAGTAAGAGGCACACATAAGTGTTTCATTTTATATACAGGTTTCAGATATATCTGCAATGGGTTACATTAGCCAAAACATTTGATCCACACTAGAAGACAATGGAGGCAAAATGCCCCATTTGCCCCAAGGTATTGTGGTATCATCTTTCAGCACCCTGGGCTAAGTGGTTTTTGCAAGGCACGGCCCCTCCTGGCAAGTCTAGGAAAAGGGCAGCTTGACAACAGTGCTAATATTTTTAAGCCAGCCTTATTTGCATGCAGCATGCATTTTTAAACAAGAGCTCCCCTGGTCTTTCCATGCCCCACTCAAGTCACCTAGCAGGAAAATCTGATGATGAAACCGAAGGAGACAGAGGTTGTGATAGGGATATAATAGTATCTGAGAAAAGGAAGGAAGAACAAGACTGTAGAAGTTCTTCTGCCCTGGTTTGCTTGAAGGGCAGCGGTGACCCAAAAACGGGACCTTATACTAATTTTTGTTGATTTTTAGGCTTGTGGGAAACACTTTTTCCCCCCTTTTGGAATAATTGTTCTGTAGGTCTCTCCCAGCGCCCCTTAAATGATGCCCTCTATATTGCTGTACCATTTCTAGAATCTCCAAGTATTGCCCTTGCTGTTTGGGAATTATGGAACTTATAGTCCAGTACACCAGATAACATAAAATCAGTCAGTAGCTGTTGTCAATTTCCAGTCAATGGATTGTTTTGGAATGTATAAGTGGTTTGTTTTGTGGAACGTTTGAAGTTTGGTCAACATTGTGATTTAAATGCTGAAAATCCCAGAAAAAGTCCTCAAACTCAAGGATTTGATGATATGCGATGATTAGCTAAGGATAAATGCAAGAACATTTTCATATGTCTGTAAAGGGAGGATTTACTTTTATTTATAGATTTACTGTTGGACATTCACAACCTGTTTATTAGCATGAAGTAGAATATTGATGTTTATCCATTTGGATAGTCTTCATTTATTGTGGTATTAACTGTGTGACATTCATCTGAGTTGTAACATTTTTAATTTCTCTCTTCTCTCAGAAATACCTGCTTTTAAATAAGTACATTTACTTAGGGCCTTTTCTAATAAAGTAGCAATCTTATGGAAAACTCTTGAATTAGATCAGCTTAGAGGCAAAGAGATTTATTTATTAAATTTATATAGCTGCCCCCCTCGCTAACATGACTCTGGGAAGGTTACAAAATTAAACATCCAGAGAATCAAACACCCTCCCCCCCATAACTACAAAAACCATTAAAACAATACAACTATTACATTCATAATCATTTCCCCAAATGTACAATCAATTTTGGTTCACCAGGTACATAGAATTCTTGGATGACAAAGCTGTATCTTCAGACTCTTCCAGAAGGCCAACAAGGTCATGGCCAACAAAAAGATAATGCAGCCTTCCTTTTGAAAACAGGTTGATCATTACCACTTTGTGCAATCAACAGGGGCCAAATATAATAATAATAATAATAATAATAATAATAATAATAATAATAATAATAATAATAATAATAATAATAATAATAATAATTTATTAGATTTATATACCGCCCCATTCCAAGGACTCGGGGCGGTTTACACTTAAAAAGTCTTTTAAAACCGTTTTAAAATTAACCCATAAAAATTAAAACCCATTTAAAAACCCCTCAGTCAGGAAAGGGCAGCCTCTCTCTCTGTCTGGCATCTTATATCTCCAGCATGCTGGCTGGAGAATTCTGGAACATACAGTCCACTCAACTTAAAGTTGCCATGGGCACTTAAGGCATGAATGGTAGGAATACAAGCGCGGCCCTTCTCCCAGGTGCTTCTCTACTACAATATGAATTCCTCTTCAAAAGAGTCTGGACTGGCTCAATTCATCTTGCCTTTCTCCCAACAGACACAGTTTTTATTCAGATAGAAATTTATGAAGATTTTATGTAGATTTTCCTTTATGTAGATTTTCCCACTCAAATAGTCTTAATTTACAGCATGTTACTTATTTCTTTCTTCATATTTATTTTATATTTCATTATAAATCTGTATTTTAGAATTAATTGCTTTCAACCATATTAGGAATGGAAGGGTAGGATATAAAGTAATTTGTGATTTTAGTAATATTTTTCCTCATGATATCTCCTTGATGTAAGACTTGGAAGGAAGGATGCATCCTAAACAATAATAAGCTACATAACAGAGCAAGGATTAGAATTTAATGTTTTCTCTTCTAAGCCCTGTCCTGGGAAGCCCTACAACATATTTACTTTTAAACTTTCTTCAAACAATCCCCCCCCCCTCACATTATCTGGATTGCTACAGAATGCAAGCATTTTGCAGAAGATTTTTGGATAATTTTTAAACAATCCTCTATCACAGTTCCTCAACCTTGGCAACTTTAAGATCTGAGGAGTTCAATTTCCATTCCAGGGCAGCTGGGGAATTCTGGGAGTTGAAGTCCAAACATCTTAAAGTTATCAGGGTTGAGATATCTAGCATCTGGGTAGGACTGTTGCTAAAACATCTCATCCTTGCTAGCTGCTGGTCTGCTAATATTCAGTAGGATATATTGCTGCATCTGGCCTAGGCTCTTTGTAACTTGGTTTGAGGACTACCATGCAACTACTCCTTTTCTCTTTCTGGAGCCAGCAAACAATCACATTAGCATAAATTGTGCTGTCCCCATTTTAACACATATCTTGAATGGGGTTGTGTTGTTCTGCTGTCTGTACAGTTGTAACACTGTTAGGAAAAGAGATTGGTGCCTGATAAACTCTTATTCTGAGAAAGCGTATGCCAATAGGTAAATATTCTTTTGAAAATGCAACTTATAAACCAACATATAATTCAACTTCAGTCCAAGGATTGTAGCCCAAATAACACTGAATAGCCACCATAGAGACTAGATAAGGAAGGGTTGATCCCTCAAAAGACACGTCCCAAAGGTACTTTTTTGAGAAGCAACTGGACTTTCTGGTTTTTCTTTGAAGACATTTCACTTCTCATCGAAGAAGTGTTTTCTTCATTTCTGGGAAGCGAAACATCTTCAAAGAAAAACCAGAAAGTCCAGTTGCCTCTTGAAAAAACACCTTTGGGACAACCATGACCTGGATGACTGAGAATCTCCATAGACACTCAAAAGACATGCTGTGCCAACTAGAGATGAGCTGTTTGTCAATCTATACTACATTGCCCCAAGGCTCCTCCTAAATGTGCCCTAGATTGGAAAATTTTGGGATAATAAGAAAAACACCCCTTGTATATCAAAACACAATTGTCTACAAACTGTCTGAGGAATAGGCTGGTGATAAAATGGATATTATATTGTGACTTTTTTCCTGCAAAGATATGGTGGGATATCTTCATGCTATAACAAGTGATTCCACTTGTGGATGAACCCTAGAACACTGGAAAAGTATAAGCATTTTGAAAACTCTCAACACAATCTTAAATTAAGTCATCGTGAGATATTAAAATTGGGTGTCCCTGGAACACTACTGCTTCTTGCAGTCATCATTATTGCTATACTGAAGCTTCACCAGAAAGAATTTTCTTGAGAGTTGCTTCAAACCAGAAGTTTGCTCTGATTTAACACTAGTTGAATCTCTTCTTGTCTCAGTACCAGTTTGGGAAGGTTGATCTGACACACTCAGTCATCTAAATTAATACTAAGAACGTCTTTTAAAGAAATGCATCTCCCACTTTCATGAAATACTTTCTAAAGTTTTTTAGAGAGACAGTTTCATTGTCAAAATAACATTCATTTATGGGTCTCTGTGTTCAATACAAAGAAACTATTGAGTCTTGTGATGTATGTGCATTGCCAGAAAGTAGCATTTTATTATCTAGAAATGGTTTCTAACTACAAGCTGACATGCTATAGACAAAAGGTTACCTTCATATTCCAAAGCACTGACTTGCTACTGAGATGCAAGAAAAGCAACAAAAGGCTTGCAATAATTTAAAAACTATGCATTTATTACAATATAAGTGTTGATGAATTACAGGCCATAATAACTTGGTTCCATCGACACTGGCCTTTACCAGTGAATACTAAATAGGTTTTAATGCAAAGATGTAACTTAATAGAGCTGGGACATTTCCTGAGAAACATGGAATTGTAGAGGAGTTAGTGAAGATTTTTGTTAGCATTCTTGATATTATTTTTGCTTAATGCATATAAAGGATCTGAAAATTGTTAAATGCTGAATAGATGATCATTCCCTATCAAATATATATGATATCAAAAGAAGAAGAAGGAAGGAAGAGGGAAGAGGGACAAAAAAAAGGGGAGAGAGCAAGGATTGGGTTAACTGATGGATAAGAGCAAGTTGATCTCTTAGCTGCCATACAGGTTTTCCTTGGAAACAAGGATCCTGACAGACTCTTGGATTCAATAGAAGAGAATATACAGTATATAGTTCAGGGCTGAGCTGTGACATCTTTGGCACTCTCTGAGCTTGGTTGTTTGCTTGCAGACATTTACCTAGTCAGGTAATGAAATGTCTGCAGGCAAACAACCAAGCTCAGAGAGCACCAAGGACGCTATGACTCTTAGATTATTTACAGATAGAATTTCCTAGAGGCTCCCATCAAAATGCATTGCACAGCTATCCAGTATTTCCTTACATGTGTACATGCATTTGTGTGTGAGAAGAAAAAGTACAAAACTAATGATGGAGAATAATTGAAATAGTCATCTCTACCCCCCTCCTATGATCCCATTTAACATTCCATGTAGGAGATAGGGCAGTTATGCAAAAACGTATTCCTAGAAGCACCTTGGCTTTCTGGCTGCCAGCAAAAACCAGGGTGTGCTTTCTGTTTAATAACTCCACGGCAGTGATAATGAAATGAATATTATTTTATTGATGACTGAAATGGGGTTTTCTGTGATTTATTTTCCGTTTTTAAAATTAATTTCATTTGCAATGACCTTGAAGGAGAAATATTGCAATGGTTACATCTGTGGTGTTTTCCACCGCTCCTGAGGCTTGTAATTACTGAACTTAAATAAATAAACATACCGAATGTGAAGTGCTCCTGTGGACAGAGTGATAAATTTATATTTTGAGTTTAAGAAAGAATAGTTCGGTTCTTTCATTTTTCTGGATTTTCAGTCCTGTAACTCTTCTATGAATAAAATAAAATTTTGGAAACCTATTTTGCATGAATACTGTAATGGAGAACAAAATAAAAATGTGAATTATTGTGCACATTAAAAATCCTTCATGAAGAAATGCTCTTCTTCTCAACAGGCAGTGGGTTAAGCTTCAACGAATGGCTCTGCTCATTGGAGGATTTAAGCCGGCAATATTTTTTTCAGAAGACACTCATTCTTGTTTCAAGGCTGCAACTCAGCATCGAAGTCTATAGTTAACAATTAGCTGAGGCTTATTCCCCTGGCTATCTTGCTCCATGGCAGTTTTAGGGAAAATTTGGGCTACTTTCCCACAATCCTGTCTGACTTTGAGATCTCAACCATGTTGCAGCATGGAGAATTAGGACAGTGCTGTATAGTGGCGAGAGCATTGGATTAGAATGAGAGAGGGGTCAAAATCTGCATTCAGCCATGAATATTACCGGGTGATTTAGAGCCAGTCAAACTAACTTTCCTCACTGTCTGTTCTGAGGTTAAAATGGGAGAGACAAGTAGTAAGGATGTTGCCTTTAGATCTTGGAGGAAAGGGATATTACAAATGCCACAAACCAATAAATGAATGTGCATGATTTGATCCATTCCTGCAAACAGTTCAAAACTGATATTGCAGATTTTTATGACTGCCTCAGCCACAGTTGATGTGATACCGTATTCCCCCTTCTCCAGTAGCTATTTGCATTCTCGCCAGAGGCAGAGGCGTTTGTATGAACAGGGCATGATTTGACTGTCAGCATCAGGACATATATAATGTTTTGCCGGTTTGAGATGAAGGACAATCGAATGGTTCATAGGAATTGCCTCCCTTGATGCTATCTTTAGAATACTATTCACAAAGGAAAGCAGATTAGAGTAGATAACCTTTGGTAGTGGCTCTGAGAAATAAGAATGCAAAAGGCTCCTAAACAGAATTTCCTGGTCATTGATATACAAGGGAAATGTCAGAGTTTCAATGTGAGCAATGCTAAATGACATTCATTACCACCTCCAATTCCCACTGATTTTAGCCCAAATACTGTATATTGTCCTTTTTTTTTTGGTGGTGGTGGTGTGTGTGTGTGTGCTTTTGAGGCAAAATTTTAACTCCTGATGACTGTCTGGACTAGCCCTCGATATTTCTTTGGCAAAGTTTTTCAGAAGTGGTTTGCCATTGCCTCCTTCCAAAGAACTGAGAGAAAGTGACTAGTCCAAGGTTATCAGTTGGCTTTGTGCCTAAAGTGGGACTAGAACTCCCAGTCTCCTCCAGGTTTCTAGCCTGATGCCTTAATTGCTACAAAAGAGTAGAATCTTTGGGAAAAGAAAGGGGAATAATCATTTTTCATAATTCAAGCATCAGAAGGACTGCATGTTCTGGGCACATACTGAAGAAGTAGAGAGTACTGTTTTTTGCCAAATATTTATTTTGTATTTGCTTTGAAGGAGGAAACATGAAGGTTAAGTCTTCGTAATGGCTCCAAATTGGCTACCAATTCCCAGCGAAACGTTGGTGGATCCTTAGAAATGCACTTCAGGTTGACATTTCAAACTGGATCTCTTTCTGATTTAGTTTGCTACATTAATGTTGCTGGACTACAATGACATTAAGAGTTCATTTATATTACTGGTAGTATTTTATGTTTGCATAAAAACAATCTTTTTGTTAAATGCATCATTGAAATAATAAAGATTTAGGAAGTCAGGATGAATTTTTGGTAGGACAGATGTATACAATCTTTGACCAAATATGCTGGTTGCAAACACATTGCCTGTTACTTCTGTCTGTTGAATGGGAGAATGCTATACTTCATCTTTACAAGTACATCTTAATAGTACATTCCTTGAAATGTGTATTTTTCATCAGATTATACCACCATTCCTTAGCCTTCTTCTCCTCAATCTGTTGGATTTCCTCTTCCAAAATTCCCAGCCTTTTCATAAATCACAAACTATTATAAATACAATTCTTTTTCAATATGATAAATACATGGCAGAGATAATTGAGGCAAAATGTAGGATTAAATTTTTTACCCCAGTTTCTAACAGAAGTTGGATCAGGTCATGACTTTTAATGGCTTGCAGCAATGCAAGATTTTCAAAAAGTTCATATATAGTGCTTATTGTATATATGTTTGCAATGTCACGATCAATTTGTCATGTTTTGTGTTGGTTGACTCAATGAATTCACTAGAATTTCTGGAAGCACATAACCTATTGCATCTTCCTAGAATGCTCTGCTCTCTTTTTTTGTTCAACATGTATTGATGGCTTCTTATAAATATTGCATGGAAATATAAGATTAGATATTACTCAAATGCAGGTGACATCAAACTCTACTTCATCTTGCTGAAGTGCTCTGACTTTGGTCTTGAATATGACTAAAATCAAGATGATCAGCAGATCAAATGTCCCAGAAAACTTTGGGTTTTATACTACGGAATTGCGTAGCATCAACATAAGCTACAAAAAACAACCTTCAGTTCTAGCAGATAAAGCTGTCAAGCAGCTTGTCTATCTAAGATGGATTTGAAAAACATGTTTATCTGTATCTGTTCAAGACCACCATAACTCTGTTGAAATTAAGATACCCTTGAAAACTGTTCATTTGTAATACGTTTGTGCTGAATAGTTGTTAGTATGCTGTATCAAAGTAACAGTTGTACATGGAAGTGTTCAGAACTACATGAGCCACACCCTTGCGACAAAAATACGTTGTTGAAAGCCTGTTGCAATGTACTTTGAAGCCTCTATTGATTCCCTGTTGTCTACAATATATATTCCAATGTGCTGTGCTTAACTTGGAACTTTCTAAACATCTTGTTATCTGGATACCGTGGTTGCTGCCACCTTTGTTGCTTTTTTCTATTGGGCTTTGACAGCATTATATAGCCCACATGTTTTAACTTAAATACATAGGCAAAAGATATGAAATTCATTAGAATGAAAAAAAGAAAAAAAGAAAATGATCATCCTCTTCCAGGATATATAAATCATAAATACTGATTTCGGGGTTGCCAAAAAAACATTTTCGGGAATGAAACGGAGCTGAACGGAGCTAGAAATGCCTTAGCTTAGCCAACCGAGTTCGCTTGCAGACCCCAATGTTAACATCTCC